>JACEGR010007097.1:0-53180 GCA_014170235.1 Listronotus bonariensis
GACAAAACAGAAAAATGTCAGGGGTTTATAAAGTTAATTGCGCAGACTGTAATGCGGAATATATTGGTCAAAGTGGAAGGAGCATAAAAAATAGAATAAAAGAACACAAAACGTCAATTTTAAATGGTTTAAAAAATACAGGCATTTCAATACATTGTATAGAACAAAACCACTTTATAGATCTTAATAATGTTAAACTACTCCATAGAGAAAACAAAGGTAAAAAATTAAATTTATATGAACAACTAGAAATTAAAAAATCACTTATAGACAATACGACTCTTTCTACCAATAATCAAATAAATTCCGCAGATATGCCAATTATAAATAAATTTATTACCACATCTGGGCCGCATAATAAAAACCCCTAATAATATTTTATAGACCTTTTTGGGAGAAACGTGTTAAATGGTTCTGTTTGTAAATATGTCTCCTTTTTTAATTTAGTATACGAAGTACTCTTGATGAAGCCCTAGAAAGGCAAAACAATTGTAGAGTAAAGCTCTAATAATTATTGAAACATTAAAAAGCATTTTTTTTCCTATTTAGTATAAAAATTTAAAAAATGTTTCACAAGAAACTAACATAATAAATCGGGTAAAATTTGAAGTTTCAGATTGGTCGACTGGTATACAATTAGACCTTGTATTACTATGAAAACCCTTAGGGAAATTATTTAGTATCCGACAATTTAATTTTGTAATTTTCGGACTGAAAGTAAAAAGTTAAAGTTAAAAGCGATTGTTTATTATTTATTTGAAATATTATAAGGTTAACAAATATTTGACTGGGCTCTTAACATAAGGGAAATGTAAGTTCTGTATAATAAATTATTCTAAAACTAAATATTTACCTTTACGTAATTTTATGAAAAGTCACATTTAAGTACCTTTTTGTCTTTTTTTTTGTCAAATTTTTTAAAACTATTTTCCAGCTCTTAAATTAAGGTTTCTAATGGTGTTTACAGTAATAGCCCAAATAACTTAGACTTTCAACTAGGAATCTCACGGAATAAGCTGAATATCTTTACATACCCTTATTTTGGTACAAAAATACTCTTCTAAAAATTCCCTATGATATCGTGTAAGGAACTCGAAATATGACAGGTCAAATGTCAAAAAAACGTTTTTGCAAATATCCCCTTTTCCTTACTTTTAATTGCTTTTATATTTATTATAAAAGTTATAGAACGTGAATTTTTAAAAAATTTGATTTAAAGCTTTTTTTGTCATACCAACGGATCCGATAATAGAGGGCGCAGAGTGTAAATCACTTTAGTGTATGTACATACCCTAGCACGCAATCAATCGTAATATTTAGCAAATACTTAAGTAAAAGATGACATATTGGACTAAAAATCACGATTGATTGCATGCTAAGGTAAAGTGCTTTACACTCTGCGCCCTTTAATATCAAATCCGTTGGTCTGACAAAAACATTCTTAGAATCAAATTTGTAAAAAAGATTGTTTTCTTCAACTTTAATAATAAATATAAATGCAATTAAAAGTAAATAAAACAAGATATTCGCAAAAACTTATTTTTTTGACATTTGATCTGTCATATTTCGAGTTCCTTACACGATATCATAGTGTTTTTAAGAGAGTATTTTTGTACTAAAATAAAGGTATGTCCAGATATTCAGCTTATTCCGTGAGATTCCGAGATTGTCCCTAATATTATAATACAAAAATCCTTGTGTATTTAATGCATAATTTACAGACAAGCAGCCGCTCGCTTGGTGGTTTATCAACATTGGCTAGGTATTGCCCTAGTTTAAATTCCAGTCGGGTTGTAATTGAATTTAAAAACACATTGAGTGTCTCGGGGTGGCAAGATTTAATCCAATTGTACGCCCCACCGACACAATTCATTACTTGCTAATCAAATTTCACAACATCGCGCGACACGCTCCGCCTAGTATTTGCTGAAAGCAGTAAGGTGATTATAGCCCGAATTTTTATTTTTTATTAATTTTGTTAGTGCAAATGACTGATAACCATACCTTAACTAAACATTTAAATTTGTTTAAATGGTTATGTACAGTTAGAAGGCCGAAAAAATCGAATTTTCTAGAATTTTTCCTGAGAAAACTTTCAAAGATAGGTGATTTAAAAATTTGTTCACATATTAAGGTCTCTTTTAACTGTGACTCTTTGTTTGACCTCCGGACAGTAACCACGTTTTTAGAGGACTACATAGTTCTTCCCGGGGTGGCGGTTAGAGGTACCGTACTGACGTTTTTACCTTCGGAAATAAAGTAAAGATTCACGCTAAATTGACGGTATCTTTCTTCCAGAGCTAGGCGCTGTGAGCAAAGATTCCTATAAGCTGATGGTATCCTGTTTGGTAGTGAACACGAGGTATTTCTGAAATGGCGGGAAATGGATGGGCGTGCCATGGGAACTGTCAGTAGTGAAAGTGAAGGTTATGCGTAATACCAGTAGCAGTTCTTGGTTTGACGGCTGTCAATTTATGCATTGCATCGATTGATAGAATTATTTTTTATGTTTTTTCGAATTTCTGGGAGCTACGAGCTCGACTATCTAGATTTTCCGCCGACGAAGCCCTGGAAAACATAGTACCGAAGGGGAAGAACTAGTAAATTGGACCTGAAGGGAACAGAACCAAGAAAAAAACTGAATAGAATAAAATCTTCTATATTTTAGGACTTAGTATTAGGAAAAATATTTATTTGGAGAGGAGCTACAGCTGATCTCCCGGAGCTCCTCTTAAAAAGACGTTTTGCGGTGACCACTATATCTCTGAACTAGATCCTCTAAAATTAAAAAACTAAACATATTTTGTTAAAGTAATGTTTAGTATAGTAATAAATTGAAGGAATAAGCAAATTATTATTATTATTATTATTTTGACAAAACGGTGGTCAATATAAAATTGTCTGTGTGTATTCTTTAATATATGTACATTAAGAAAATAAAATTAAAAAAGAAACGATTTTTTGAAAATTCTAACTGTATATAACCCCTTAAACCACCCTGAATGGTAGGGAAGCCCAAGAGGGGGATTTCGGGGTTTACTGTAGCGCGGCAGATTAATATACCGGAGGATACCTTGTACCCGGCTAAGTACCTCCACCAACTATGAGCCCCGCATACAGGGCCGATCGTCAAAAACAAAAATATATTCATCAGAAATTTTTCGAGCGCGTCAAATTAAGATAGGGTGAGTTAAATACATACTTAGCAGTGTATATTCCACAAGACCACAATCTGACAATTTAAGAGTGACGTAAGCGATATTGAGGTATTTGTGAAAAAAAATATAATCCGCCATTTTGTGGCGGCGGCCATCTTGGATTTTATTTTTTTCATAGTGGGTTCTATTCTACCAATAAATCCCTTTAATTTGATACCCATATTGAGGTTGTAGTAAAGTAATATGTAATCCGCCATTTTGTATCGGCATCCATGTTGGATTTACAATCATAAAGAATATGTTATATTGTATTGTCATCAAGACTAAGGAAGTGTACCAAATTTCAGATCGATCGGTCGTCAGGAAGGGGGTCAAATTTCAATTACTAGATTTGACCCAAAAAATAATTCCAAATAAATAACAAACAGGTCAAGTAAAACCGTTTAAAAATAGTTTTTTTACGTCCTTGTGAACAATTTCCAATTAGTTATTTAATTAAATGGTTTGTTACAGTTAGACTATTCCATACCCTCAAATGGATAAATAGAAACTTCAAAAATATGAAAAATAAAAAATTGTCATATGCGAAAATAAATAGACACATTTCATAATAATTATTAATATATCTCAATACGACATATTATTAAAGCATCTATTAAAATATATTTTTAAGAGATATGCGCCTAAACATGTTAATTTCTTAGGTACGCTCATGAAACGCCTGCAAAATATGCAGTTCGAGGTCATGAGACGCTTTAGGAGACATCAAAGAAGCCGCCTTCGAGATATCCTTCTGGTTAATATAGTTATTCTTGTGCGAAGGGCAACAAAGTTGTAAAAAAGTCATTTTGACATTCTCGAGCGTGGCTTTTTATTTTTTTGAAGAAAATAATTTAAGGACAGCAAAAATATTAACAGTATTTTTGTAACCATTTTCAATTTTTTAGCAGACATTTCTTATGCATGGGTTGCAATTACAAATAAAATGTCCGTTACATGTACAGGGTAATTTTTTTGGTTGTGATTAGAAAATATAGGCTAAACGGTAAGAGATACCGAAAATCCAAGATTCTTACGTGTCTCGTTCTTTTTATTTTTGTGTTTAGTTTAAAGGTGCCATAAGATTCAGGCTAACTTAATTGATTTTGAGGATACAGGGTGATTCTTAAAATTATCCAATTTTTATTATGTATTATTACTCGGATATTTATAGAGATAGAAACAAACTTTAAATACAAAAGTTTTATAATTTTGTACATAGAATCCAGTGGTATACTTAAAATAGATATAGATGTTTTTATTTTTAAGATATTAACAAGAGTTGCACTTTTTTTTAAATAGGACATTCTGTATCTGAGTATTTCAAAAATTCCTCCAATTGCAACAATATATAACACTTACTATTTATTTTTCTTTGTTCTAAACAGCTAAAATACCAAAAATTGAAAAAAAAGCTGTTCATGGACTAAATCAATATTGCTCTATATTTTAAAGAGTATTTAAAACCAAATTTGACAAGAATACTTAAACCTTCATTAACCAAAACAATACCAACGGCAGAAAATAGAATTATAAATAACATCAACTTCACAATTTGTATCTCTTACCATTTAGCCTATACCCTATTATCACAACCAAAAAATCCAACCTGTCCAGTTGAAACATTAAAAAAGGAAAAGGAGTCTTTAATGGCAACTCATAGAAGCTTGCTGGTATGATATGTCGTTGGATTTAGAATTAGAAGATACAATAATTTAAAGGCAGATTCTACTATTAAACTATGAAAAAAAACTTCAAATAAACATGGGTCCGAATATTTCTTAAATTCAGGGTGTTTAACCTATTTATGATCATAAATCCCTTTCTATTTTTGAAACGAGAGTGACTCGTTAGCATGTACTAAAAGTAAATTGTTTTACAAATAATTTGGTAGAGCATGGGTAGTATTTCGAAAAAAGTGTTTTCTAAAAAAATGTAAGCCATATATTACACTTAATACTATTGTCAATTTAAGACATTATTGGTTTATTAGGTAGTGCCTAGAAAAAGTATTCTTCGAGATAGCGCCTATGTGGTATCAAATTATTAAGAATAAAATATTTTTTTAGAATATTCTATCAAACCATCCTCGTTCTATTTAAAAAAATAATAATGACCTAAAAGCATTTTGCAAACAGCTATTTTGCTGCTAAGTATAAAAATAACATATGATGTGTCTTTGTATTTAGAATGTCATATACTATGGAAATAAGATAACATATACAGGTTATGCCATTTAAAATTTAAAAGTAGCAGTCAATTCCGAATAAACTGAAACTGGTAGAAAACAAGGAATCCATATTTATTCCAAACATTTACAAACCATTTTTTTTTTAGTAAACAAGTTATATGGGGTAACCACCTTTAAGAACCAGCCAATATAGTAAAAAAATATTTGTTTGATTTAGTCTCGGGTTTAGTTAAAAAAAGTTTATTAAATTTCAATTAGCTTTTCCAAAAACTAACCAGAACATTTTCTGTATAAGTTTGTCGAGACTAACGATTACGAGAAAAGCAATAACACCCAGTATACTAAGACATTCAAGCTCACGTCTAAATCCTGGCTACCCAATCTACGCCCTCTTAATCCTGCTATTGTCCGACTCTAGCTTTTCTAGGATGCCGAAATGGGGCCCATTGTGACCGCTACGGATTCAGAATGTCCAAATCCCATCTTTCGGTTTGAGCGCTTAAACGCGTCCTAATGAAGACAACGAAAGACTTTCTTATATTCTTACGTATTTTCAATTGGTGTAAAAGCAATAAAACATTTTTTATTCTAGCTGGTTTGGATCTATAACTAATTACAAAAAAAAAAATAGTATAAAAATACGACCGGACATGGAATAAGGTCAGCAAGGTGCATAACAAATAATAACATGTTTTTTATTGCTTTTCATATATGGAAATACATAACCTTATTATTTAAACTTATTACATATACATATAACACTAAATTAATTGTGTATTTTCCTTGTGTTAAATTTTTTAGTTGAAACGCTTCCGAAATAACCCAATAAATAAAATAAATACATTACCCCAATTTACTATAAAATAAAATATTTACCAGATGTGTTAGTTTTGAATATAAAAATTATAAATTTTAAAAATATTATAAAACTTATCAAAAAGACCGGTCATAGGTATAAGGTTGTCAGGTATAACTTAGTTTAAGTTAATAAATTACTAAATATATTTTTTTCTAAAATTAAGCCAAGACTTAAACATGTGTAAATAAGTGCATACACTGTGTCCCAGGATAGATGTTACAAGAGGACAAATGGACCAAACATTTTTGAATTTTAAAACGAAATGTTGGGAAAACTGGGCGCATGGTCCAAAACTGAGAAATATAAAATTTTACCCCAATTGGTGTTTTACAGAGTGATTTATACCTCAAAATATGAAAAATGCCCAGAAGCTAACTACTTTATTTTTTTTTAAATTAAAATAGAACAAAATTGTATAGGTAAATGTTGTAGAGAATTGAATTTTATGTCAAAATTTGAAGTTAGTATGAGAGTAGAAAACAATGTAATTACAAATTTTTTACATTATGCATTACAACTTAAATATCGGGTAGGAGGTAGCAAAATTTAAAAGAAAATTCCACACCACTGTTTTTTGACCAATTAAATGTGTAGTTTTTATTGCAGTACCATGACAACACAAGTATTTATCGTAATTTTTTATCTCCTGCCTGGGGACCCTGGAGCGAATTATAGTGGAAATGTTTTGACATCAACAATCATTGAATTTGTTTTAAAGTCATGTTTGTCATTCACATACATGATTAAAGAAAATGTTATTTTGTACCAGTTGTAGTAATTCAGATGCAACATATTAAAAAATGTAAGGTTTTAAGTCCCTAAATGACAGTTTTATACAACTACAGTTAGTAAAATAATATCATAGGACTAAAATAGTAGACATAAGTAAAGAGCGAACGAAATCAAGGTATAGATTTAAAAATAAATAAAATAAACTATTTCTGTCTGAATGTGGAAGACAATAATTCAGTAGTAAAAGAAGAATTTCGGACTTCCATTGTCTTTATTAATTTATTCACACAACGTTTCGGGCAGTTCTATCTCTGTCCATTCTCAAGTGTAAACTAAACCTAATTCCTAAAGCTACTGAGTTTATATACACCGGGGAAGATCATTCACCCGTGATGGAGTTGGGTTCGGTCAAGCGTGGGGTTGCTCACCTATGGCGCCAGCATTAGTACGCTTTAATAGTGGTTTCCAAATGTGTGGTATGTCCACACTTGGATTCCTAAAAACATCATTATTGTTTTCAATAAAGACGGCTTCCTTAAATTTGCGCTTTCTCCAATGTGGTTCCCTGAACAACCCGTGCTTCTGACCACTTGATATTGTTGTTGAGACCAAACATGGTCAGCGATCCCTGATTTCGATGGTTCTCCCCTCTCTGTGTGTGTTGTTTGTGCTCCGCCAGTCTTACATTTAAAGGGCGCTTTGTTTCTACAAATGTACGACCCTCCACATTGGTATGGTATCTGGTAGATACAATCTTTCTCTTGTATAGATAAATCGGGTTTTGTTTTTGTCAAGAAACTCCGTAGTGTAGATCCAGATTTAAAGACGGTTTTAAACACCATATTTCTTTTCAGTAACGTTCCTTTCACATATGGAATTGTTAAAAGAGAGAAAGTATCTTGCTCAGGTGGTCGCACTGGTGGTTCCACATTACAACTGTTTATAATTCTATTTATAGATCTCTCAGCATAACCATTCTGAAGCAGTCCATTTTGATATTTCTTAGTTCTGTATCCAGGGTTGCTTTGTCGCTGCATATTGTGGTTGCGCGTTTATATAGCGTTTTTATTATTCCCAGTTTGGTTGCTTCAGAATGGTTTGATTGAAAACTAAGATATTGTCCCATGTGTGTGGGTTTCCTATATACAGATGTGTTAATTGTTCCATTAGACCTACTGACGAGAACATTCAGAAAAGGCAGACATCCATTTTTCTCTTTCTCTATAGTAAATCTAATGGAGTTATTTACTGAGTTAATGTGGTTGAGAAAACAGTCTAGTTGTCTATCTGTTCCATTCCAGATTATAAAAGTATCGTCGACGTATCGAAGCCAGATTTTTGGTTTGACGGTTGCGGTGTTAATAGCATGAGTTTCAAACCACTCCATGTAAATGTTCGCTATGACTGGAGAGAGTGGGCATCCCATCGGTAGGCCATCGTCCTGGGCATAAAACTTATCTTTCACTTGAAAATAGGAATTATGCAGACAGAACTTCAGGAGCTCCATCACACCCTCCAGGTGTAATGAACTTCTTAGTAAAAATCCTTCAGAAATCTCACAGACACTGAACAATCTTTTTTAGGCAAAGGACTCAACTTCGCTCTTGCGCCACAAAAAGTACCGACTCTAGATATAATCAGCTCAATAGAAACACTCCAACTGGATGGACCGGAATTTTAATTCTTTAACTTTAAATTTTGACATAACATTTAGTTTTCTGCAACTTTTACATATACAAGTTTGTCTTTTTTTTAAAATAAAGGTACTTTACTCATGGTCATTTTTCACATTTTAAGCTTTAACTCGCCCTGTATATTACCAATCGAAGTAAAATTATGTATTTATTATTTTTCGACCATGCGACCATTTTTTTCGAAAGTACGTTTAAAAATATTCGAAAATGTTTGTCCCATTTGTCCTCTTGTAAAACCTATCCTGGGACAACACTGTATAAGTTAAATGTTATGACAAATATTTGTTGTGTGTGTTTAAATTGGAAACCCATCGTTTTAGGGTAGCTATTTTATTATTTTTTATTAAATATGTAAAAAAACAAATATTTTTGCCATTTAGATTTTAGTTTGTTTTGTCATCTTTTAAAATTAAAAATGTCCCGATGAAGGCCCACTCTGGCCGACACTTTCTAAAGACAAAATTCCAACATGTCAGAATAGAAATTGGTCTTTCATTTTTTACTTTTATTAACTGCCTGACCATATCCCCATGACAAAAATCTCTTTCTCTAGAAGAAAATAATATATATATTTTTTTAATATACTTAATGTAGGGATCCCTGGACAATTTTGTTAAGTCATTACTAACAAGCTAATTTTTCGTATGTAGCTTTATTTTGACGAGACGACCAAATTTTTTCCTTACAGCAATTTTCGTTGATGGAAGCTTACAGGGGTAGCAGTCAGCCTGGTTTTTTGATATTTATTAAATCAACATATTTAACAATTGTAGAGTAATGCTCTAATAATTATTGAAACATTAAAAAGCAATTTTTCCTATTTAGTATTAATATATTTAATCTCTGCTACCCCAGTATGCTACCACCTAGCGGAAATTGTTGTAAGAAGAAAAGTTGGTCGTTTTGTCAAAATGAAGCTACTTACGAAAAATTAGCTTGTTAGTAATAACTTGGAAAAATGGTCGAGGGATCCCTAACTGTAACATATACAGTGAGAGTATTAAAAGTCCTCCCCCTTTATCTTTTGAATGGGACGAGATATCGATATGGGGCAAAATTTGGTTAAAAGGGTCTCACCTAAACTACTTTTTGGCATAAAAATGATTTCGGTCACTTTGTCTAGTGCCAAGGGGGCACTATCAACTTTTTTCAAATAGAACGGGGGTCCATGTAGTACGTTTTAAAGGCCTTTTGATTCTCTAGTCATCATTGTTATATTTTTATAAATCGGCCCATTTGTTCCAGAGTTACAAGCGTTTGAAGTTTAGCTCCAATTTTTACATTTAGTGCGGTTTTTAAAATTTCTTTCCCCCATAACTTTTGAATAGGACAAGATATCGAAGTCGGATTAAATTTTGGTAAAAGGGTTATACCTTTACTACTTTTTGGCATGAAAATACTTTTTGTCGCGTGGCCTAGTATCAAGGGAGCACTAAAAACTTTTGTTTTTTAATAAAAAGAGGGGTTATGTAGCACATCGTCTTAAAGGCCCTTTAATTCTCTACTTAACGCCACTTCGGTTTTTAAAATCGGCCCAGCCGTTCCAGACTTACTAGCCGATTTCAATAAAACCGCATTGTTTTTACACTATTTAAGCCAATTTTAAACGGTTTTAAGTCTGAAATGGTTAGATCGATTTTTAAAAACAAAGTAGCGTTAAGAAGAAAATTAAAGTGCCTGTAATACGTTGTGCTATATGACCTTCCTTTCCATTTGAATAAAAAAGTTGCTAGTGCTCCCTGGGTACTAGGCCACGTGACCAAAATGATTTTTATGCCAAAAAGTAGTTTAAGTGACACGCTTTTACTCAAATTTTACCCGATTCCGATATCTTGTCCCATTCAAAAGATAAAGGGGGGAAGAAGGACTTTTAATGTCCTTACTGTATATGACTTACCCGTAATTCTGATTGATGCAGTTTACCTAAAATCAAATAACAAACAATTAGACATACGCTTTCATAATAAATTTCAAAGTATAAATTTATGTCGGATACATAATATGGTGACAAATTCCAAAAAAACAATTTTTGTACAACTAATTTAAAATAATTTACTTTCTGGGTATTTAAAGTATTAGAAAGCTATATTTGTTATAAATACATAAATAATTTTGGCAATATGGTGCTTAAAGATAACTAAGGTACATGCGGCATATAAGGCCCATCTAACGTTTAATGAAAAAAAAACTCCAATAATTTAAGAAAGTTAAACAAAATTTTGTCTAGAATAAAGATTGCTTATTTATTGTAAATATAAAATATTAATTTTTTTGTTTAATTTGTTTAATTAAATAAATTTACAAAAATAAATATCGAACCGAGTATGAAACCAACTATTAAAATTATTAAAAACCCTATTTATGGGCCTTATTAAACTACCATAGTAAAATAAGGCCCCATTTTTTTTTTTTTTTTTTTTTATCTTTGGACAAACCACGAAGGCTAAAAGCCTAAATACTAACGTACCGTGGGTGTCTTAAGCGAGGTAAGAGGGAGTTTGTTGACACGGGACTTAAATACTTGAAGATTTGGGGGAAGGAAAGACCTCCGCGGGCAGCAGGTTCCACAATCTAGAAACTCTAGGGATAAAAGAACGAACAAAGTGAGAAGTTCGGGGCCTGTCCAGTTGGACCGTATAGGGATGCATATGCGCGGAACCACAAGTTTCTCTGTTGGGAACCGTGAGTGGAGGAACTATACTGGTCAATTCTTCAGAGCAGAAGCCATGGAAGTACCTATAAAAAAGCGATAAATCGCCCACAGCCCGACGATGGGCAAGAGAGGGAAGCCTTTATGTAAGTGAAGGATCATTAATGAGACGAACAGCTCTTCTTTGAATAGAATCAAGAATGCTCAGGGTTGTTGGGGACGCCATGCCCCAGATATGAGAACAATATTCCAAGGGAGGTCGGATTTGGGAAACATATAAAGTGTATAAATTAGAAGCGGAAAAATACTTTTTAGCTCGAAAGAGAAATCCAAGCTTTTTTGAAGCTGCCGTGGCTATAGATACAATGTGTTTATGCCAGTTAAGGTTACTTTCAAATGTGACGCCCACGAGATTGAAGGTGTCTTTGCTCTGTAGAACTTGGCCGCTCATAAGTAGAGGATGAGTATTTGATGACTCGTTTCGCGACAAGGAACATGACTGTGTTTTGGATGCATTAAAATGGACGAGATTTTTGGCGCCCCAATCCAATATTAAATTAAGATCCTGAGAAAGAGATATCTGCATCGCTCTGCGTTTATTTTCCAAGTCAGGTTTAGTGATGGGTTTAGGAACCTGAAAACTGGAGTGAAGGGTACTATCGTCGGCGAAACTATGAATGGAATTAGTTGTGGACGAGAGAAGGTCGTTGATGTGAAGAAGAAACAATGTTGGTGCCAGAACTGAGCCCTGAGGGACTCCAGCATTTATTTGGTGAAAGCTTGAAGAATGGCCGTCCACAATAACTGATATACGTCGATCAGATAGATAACTAGAGAGCCAAGTACAGAGTTTAGTTGAAAGACCATAGGAGGGAAGTTTATTAAGAAGTGCTGCATGCCAGACCTGGTCAAAAGCTTTGGATATATCAAGAGCAACGATCTGGGACTCACCTAGAAACTCAAGAGACTTATTCCAACAGTGTGATACGAAGGAAAGAAGATCTGCTGTAGATCTTTTGTGGCGAAATCCATACTGCCTGTCGTGTTGTTTTAAAGAAAATTTAATTATTTCTTATCCTATTAAATATTTGATTTATTAGTTGTAATTAGTTGCCTTTCTCCTGGACTTATTTTATATTAAAGCATAGTTCCGGGCATACATAGCACTTAAGAGTGAGACTTATATTCCTTTGCTTTACACTTTCTTTTATTGACTTTTATAAGCTATGACGTACTCCAATGTGTCTTATTAGCTGCTGAACACAATTTTAAAAAACCACCAATTTAAAATAAAATAATTTTTGTTCTTCCAAAAAAACTCAAAGTTTTAAACAGCGATAACTTATTTCTAAATAGTAATTAAATCCGAAAACTTATAGTTTTCTTTTGGCAATAATTATAAATCTTTATCATGATACCGCACCCTTTCACAAATTCTTCGCTACTAAAACGAAGGCAGCGCGTAGCAGCCTCCGCTTACTTCCCGTGATTGATCTTAGGCATGTGTGGGTAACGTTTAAACCGGAACCCATATATTTTGTGGAGAGTTTTTAAATTTTGGCTCTAATAAACCGCGGGCCTCAGATGCCGCAGGTACCTTATTTATAAATATAGAAATTTTAAACAATTAACCTACACGATCCCATAAATACAAAATACAACTTACTTTCTGGTTATTAAAAATATTAAAAAGAAAGCAATATTTTTTATCAATAAATATTTTTGGCAATACGGTGCCTTACCATAACTATTTATAAATTTAAAAAGGTAAAAAGTTTAAACAATTACCATTAACGATCTCATAAATACAAAAAAGTAGTACCTAATAAAAATAAAAAAATAAAAGTATTTACAAAAACTGTAATCGCAGACATCATACCCGCTAAACTCAGATTTTGGTCGTCTTTTTTAATTAATTTTGAATAGCAAATTTACAAAAACCATGAAAATAATTATCTACATGACAAGATGCCAAAGTTACCTTTTGGGAGTGAGCTTTTAAATGGTCAAAGTAATAAGGGTCATTTAAAATTATTCGTTCTTGTGCTAAATATAAAATTAATTTTAAATCTTTAAAGTTAATAAATATAATGGTTAAAAGCTTATATTACTTGTAAAAACCATTATCTAAAGCAATACCCTAAATACAGATTGTCCACGGATGGCGTTTACAAGAGGACAAATGAACCCAAAATTTAATTTCTCACATAAAAGTAATTCTTCATAAATATTTTTGCTTGTAAAAACATAGGATTTACGTAAAGAAAATGCTGATTTTTTCGCAAAAACTTAAAAAACATGATTTTTTTGTCCGAGCTAAACTACCTTAATTTTTTATTCTTAAGCAAAATGTTATAAGGAAAATTTATTTAAAATAAAGTTTTTAATCGATAAAAATAATAAAACACAATTTTATTGAACTTTACCTAGTACAAGATGGCGGTACTTTAAAATTTACCCAAATACCTAATTTGGATGGTCATATTTCCGAAACTAATAAACTTATATTTACCTCATTTTTTATTTTCTTACAGCTCTTTAAAAGATCGATTTAATGGTGATACTGTTAATAATATACAGGATAAGTCAAAAAGTATATATATTTTCAATGAAGCACCCTGTATATTATTTTACCATTTAAAAGATCTTTAAAAAACGTTAACAATATCACATTAGGTACATCTAACTTTATTACCTTAAATTACCTAAAATTTGTTAGATTTTAGAGTTATAGTAGGTATTTATAAATCAATTTTATAACCCAAAGTTAAAAAATAAGGGGGAAGAAAAATACACTGCATGTTAAGTACAAGTAAAAAAAAATATATTTTTGAGCACAAACAGCCGTTTCTGGTAAAAGTTTACAGCATATTCACACAAGGAAAATATGCATTTTTGTTTGAGTACATTTATGTCTAAAAGTTAGAAATAAACTTGCATTGAGTTTTCCATCATAGGTCCTCATTAGGACTTAAATGGCAATTGTTTGATGATTTTATCATCATCATTTTAAAGGAAAAAAACGGTATTTAAAGATGTGCAAAAACAAACAAAATGACTGCCATAAAAAAACGAATGTTGAGATTAAAATCTGAACATGGGAATGAATTGCTCTTAAAAATGGCCTGGTAATGGTTATAGAGATTTCAAAAATTATTTGAAATTAAAATGAAAATACAGCATTTTTTCAAAAATACACATTTATATCTCAAAACCAAACAAGGTACAGCCGTCATCAAAATGAAATTAGATTAATGGTGAAATGACCTACAATTTTTCCCTAACCAGTTTCGGACATAAAGAATAAACTAAACATAAATTATACAGGGTGTTTTTAGACAAATGCAAAATAATTTAGAAGATGTTTCCTTGTTTATAATAAAGGGAAGTTTGCTTTATAAACATGGTGTTATAAGTCAACCATTAGGGAGATATCGCAATACATGGAAAAATGGCAAAAGAAAACTAAAAGCGCTACGATAATGAAATTCTACCGAAGCATTGATATTATAAAAATACACTTTTTGAAACGGAAAGTGGTGGAAATAGAGTATATGTTATATATCATTCATGGTAACCAAATTTAAAGAGATACTTTCGCAATGACCGACCTGGAAAGATATAAATTCGGCCAGGCTATCTGGTTCATTTAAAAACTTTCTTAACTCTTGTATTTTTTTTAACTGGCATGGCGGGACGTGGATTTGTTTTATAAAAATAAAGTGTTATTTTTGGTGTAATTTAAAAAATGTATATATTTATTTATTTTAAATTAAAAACTTTTGTTAAAAGTACGGAAGACGCGAACAAGTAACATGATAAAACAAAAACTAATTAAAAAATAATCCAACAGGTGGGTTGCCCCCTCATTAATTAGAAGTTGTTCATTTAATGTATAAATACAACGATTCAGTAGCATATCGCGTGTCTTTCCAAATTAATTCAGTGAAGTGTGTTTATTCGATTATTTATTTCATCATCATCACGGCACCCTTGGATCCATTCTTCTCGCGTTACTAATCGCGATTTGACATGCCATGTCTATTTAATGCGTCCCCCATAATTTCCACTCTTTACTCTCCGTAGCCCACCGCCAGTATTTCCAACGACCCACTCCTTATTCGTTTTACATTAGACGTTACACTTATGGGGTTTATGCTTTAAGTACATTAAATAATTCATGACTATGCCTCTGTTGTGGGATGTGCGTGCTGAATTCTCCTTGAGTAGTTATTTATTTTGGTAAAAAACGAGATGTGGGTACTAGATGTACTAGCTTTTTTGTTATTATTTATAATATAAGTGACCTTAAAGGTAAATACCTGTTATTCAAGATATGTTTTTTACGGCAAAAACTCGTCAGTAAAGAGATCTTCTCCATATGTCAAACATTAAAGATCATTTTAAACCAATTTTGTAATCCGAATATGGGGAAAAATGAGAAGCAAAAATGCAAAAACCGATAAATCCACTTTTGGTCATTTTAGGCTAAATGACAAAATATCCTACATGATGTAAAAGGGCCATTTACGTAAACTAGGATTCAACTAAGAAAAGCTAAGCCGCGCTTGTGGCTACTCCGGTTGTATCGGCAGCGTCGATCACCGGAGTTAAGCAGCATGGAGCGCGGCCATAACTTGGATGGCATCTAAAAAGGGTTATGGTTATGATAATTGCGTTACGTTTTACGGAACTTGTGTGTTTAAATATGTTCGCGGTGATTTTGCCGACGACTGCGGTTTGAATTTCGACATAGGAAAGCGCAAGACGAGAGCCTAAGAAATGAGAGAAATTCTAGAACACAAAATCAATCGCGTAAATTTCATATTTAAGCAGACCTAAAAAAGCCGAAACAAGAAATGCAATAATTGCGACAGCAACTTGTCCGACTATTAAATTTAGGTCCGAAAAAATATTAATTTAATTTTAAGGGGTAATAGGGGGTAAACTAAAAGAGAAATTTAACTTAACCCTTTGCAATATGTTAAAGAGAAAAGATTAGTTCTGGATATGAAGAATATATTTCAGATATACATATATCTTCATATTATCGATATTACCGTCCCGTCGACTGCTGTAGTAAAACGATTTTTTTGGTATGGTAAATACGCCCAAGCGTCAGCATCTAAATAACAATTTGTTTAAAATTTTGGTTTCGTTAAAAACCAACGGGAAAGAAAATTCACCACCTTTAAACGACACATTCGAAGGTGACCAATTAAAATACGTTTTACAATTCGCAAATCGCATTTCGTACCCTAAAATCTTAGTACCTACTCGGACCACCAGATAGCGAAAGATGCATCAACCAATCAGAAAATTGGTTGAGGCCCATGTCTACTTTCGCTATCTGGTGGTCAGGGTAGGTACTAAAATTTCAGAGTACGCTGAAACCGCACTTGTAAGGTTCTATGGATTTATATTCTTTAGCTAAGCTTTACACCAGTCAGCCGGCGCGGCGCGGCGCCCATACAAATTTTGTTCACTCTCAAATTAATGTTACGGTGTTGATTTAATTTTTAGTTTTCGATTCATTTTTAATATGGGATATCCCAAACTTTTGGTTATTATCTTGGTTTTTGATTTGCATGTTTTGGGTAAATATTAGAGATAAAGTAATAGTTTTGTAAAAACTTTGCCTGATCCTTTGTTTAAAAAACAAAACAAAGGCTTATTTTTAAAATATTCTGTAACTTCTCTAACCTCTTTAGTTTATCAAACTGTATCCCAATAAATGCCATATATTATTATATTATGATTAAAAAGCAGTAAATCTTATTTATTTTACTAATATATCACAAAGGCAATAAAATTATAATGAGGTAAATAAAACGGTAGGTAAAAGACAAAAACTATATTTTATGTGCAAATGGCATAAAATGTATGTGACTTAGATTTCAAGGAGATAACTTAGTTGATTTTAGTTTAATAGAAAACCATATGTCATAATCGATTATTAAAAAAAATAGTAAGTAAAAGTATTATTAAAATAAGTAACCACAAATAAAAAAAAAAGAGTACAGCTTTCTCTTTAACAAAAAAATATTTTAAAGTAAGCATTTGCAACGATATTTAAAGCAAAAGCCTACCCATTAACTTATTTGAAAATGCATGTTTTCTTGAACCAGAATAAAGAATAATAATATAACTATTGCCAAAATACACAAAAGTTTTCTGACACCAATCTTGTAAGTTTTCTTCTTACCAACTTCAATTAAACTTAAACTTAATATTCTCTAAATACCAATTAAAAGTTTTAGGCAACCTGCAATATACAGGGTAATATCTAATCAATAATAAATTTGAAGTGTATTTTTCAAGAAAGAATATTTGATATATAATTTATGTCAATGCAGAATATGTTTAGCTTTAAACGTTAAACACATTTTAAAGGTATCTCCTAGTCCGCTTTATAACAATAAATGTCACATTTGTAAGTGATGATGACCAGGTGCAGATTTGGGCAAGAAATCACACTGCGCGGGTGTCATTGTAATATCCCTACGTAATCGATTATAATAATACCAGGTGCAAAAATTCTATCATTTACGGAAAATCATTTAATGGGTCCCGTGCCACAAGATATTTATCATTTACAGTTTGTTAAAAGAACAATAATATTGAAATGTAGTTTTTTGGTTTTAAAGCTAGATAGAAAAAGCATGATTGCCCAACTACATTACTAACCTTTACTACCACATTCTTTAAAAGAAATAGAGCATGATATAATAAATATGGTGTTTAACAACTTACTTGATGATAAGAAAGAAGTTCTGTCTTAATAATAATTAAACATTTATTGTGGATAATACCACTTTTTGTGATAAGGTACCGTAATTTAAAACTAATTTTTAATAAGAATATTTAGCAATGTTGTAGGCACCTAGGGTCACGTTATAAATATGTGCAATCCGTCCCACCCCTTCCCTTATATTTTTATTATTTGACGTCATACAAAAGCCAGAAACATGAATTTTTGGGATAATAATAAAGTTTTTAAATCAGTTATCACATTTTTCTTAACTTCCCAAATATACATGGTACGTATTTTAAATAAAAATCCTGGATATAATACCATCATAAAAAAATACTTTAAAAATCTTTACAAAAATACCACACTTTATATGTCTAGCTTTATTACTTTTGGTAATGTAACTGTACATCTGTACAAATACTTCCATTTTCATTCTTTACTTCTAGTATCTACAGAAGAAAGTAAATCATTATTCAGATTTAAATGACCGTATTTTTCAAACAATGAAAGATATACATATTAAATGTGGTATTTTTGTAAAAGTCTATAAATTTTTTTTAAGGGTGCGTGCAGTATACAGGGTCTTTTAAACTAATAATTTTATTTATTTTGTATTATGAAAAAATAAAAGGTTTCAAAGTGTTACTTGACTCTAGGTACATACTGCATGACTTTATTGAAGAGTTTTTTTTAGTGTCGGCTTAACCTTGACCACTCTCCCAATATTAAATAAAAATAGCTGTGTAGCCTCGTATATCAGTTAATTTAAATATCAATTGAATATGTTTTCTCGATGCCGGGTATATTCGAAAAATTTTAAAAATACAACTTGTCACTCTTTTTTATTGAATATATTGATACATACTTATGTGCCCTTAAAGAACGCCGCTGAAAATTGTTTTTTTTTAATAACGTTTATAATACTTGGTATTATGGTGTCCTTGTATAACATTATTTGCCTTCATTAGTTCGCCAGGAGCAGATTAATTCTTACATGATAGTGCTAATTATTTGTACACCCTTTATAATTAAAAAATGAAAAAATATGTTTGGGTAGCTTAAACCCTTGGCTAAAAAAGGTACTTTTGTTCGATTTCGATAAATTAAAGCGTTTTTGATAAAACCAAGTGTTTTTAGGGGGACATCTAAAAACACAAGTTTGCAATTTTACTAAAAAACTTTTAATTTTCCCGAGAATAAAAAATTATGTTGTAGCATTGTAGAAAGTCCCATATTACATATACGATAATTAAAGGTAGACAATGCAGGCGCGGCTCGTCCATAGGGTTATTCGGTCAATGACCAACCTAATTTGTAATAAAATCAAAAAATAATAGCAAGCAATTAATCCTAACAAAAAGCAAATTTATTACCATGCGAAAACTCCCTATTAATCTATACAAATAACGGAAAGTACACACGGTCAGTGTATTCTATGGCCGGATTTTTTGAATGAAAATGCAAGATGCCTTAAGCCAAAAAGAAAAAGAACGAATATGCAAAATACAATAGTAAAGGGTCAATGCCTAGCCGTAGCCGCCTAGCGGCAACTAAACAAACCATTTCGCCTTCGGCGGGGCGGGTTTCAGTTATGGGCAGGCAACCCAAAATACTCAGTGAATGCTGATGTCTCTTTCCGTCGTTTTTAATTTTTTCTAGGTTATGTGCTGTTTATTTATTTATTATTTTATAGTTATGTGTTTGTTGGCCGTTGGTGTTGAATTGTATCTTTGCGTCGTTTTATAGCATATTGCTTGTGATTTGTGATTTTTGATTAACAATGGGTTCAACAATTCAGGTGGTTCTTTAATATTTAAAAAGCAATTCAATATGAACGAAACGGGGCGTCCGAAACCTGCCCCAAAACTAAAACAGACCACCAACCAATAAGAATTCGGATTGGATTTGCGGTGAATATATATATATATGTATATATACATATATATATATATATATATATATATATATATATATATATATATATATATATATATATATATATATATTTGTTTTTTTGTTTTTCATGTATTTTATATAGTACAGACACTAGTAATGCTTTATGGACGGACTAGAACTAGCGTTACCTAAAACATTTAAAAGAAGAAGTGACAAGGCATGGCAGCTGTGTTACCCATATGAACATTTCTCCAAACAGAAGGATAAAAGGAATAATTTGATATAAACATATGTGTAAGATGTAAGTGAGCTCTATAAATATATAAAGAAAAAATTAAAGCCATACCACTAAAACTTTTTGCATTTGTATAATAAAAAATGTGTATTTAGCATTTTATAGTTTTTGCAATATTAATAAAGTCCCTTCATAAAAGTAATATATTGTTTTACAAGATAAAAAAGTAACACGTTGTATAGCGAGGAGTTATTGCATACTCAAAGAATTTGACCCACCTAAAAAAATGCATAAGATTAAAGGGAGCCTATGTCGAATCGACAAACAAATTTATTTAATAAATACAACCCTATTTAAGCAAGGTATAAAAATTTTTGGGCCTACCACGACCTAAATTTAGAATACTTATTGGCACTATTTGATGTTAATTTAATTCACAAATATCTGCTAAATTACATATAAATTACTTATCAAAATACTGCTGGTACTTTTTTGCTTAAGTGTTTGCAATACAATTTAAAAATGACATAAACCTAGTAGCTTAAGTGCTTTTGTTAAAACATAGGTACTAATTGTTTTCAGAGCATTTAACACCATAACCTTTTTATATAAGACCTTCTTTTTAAATACGCAATATTTATTTTTACAACTTTTTAGTAAGTAAAGAGCCTAAAATTTATTGACTTATTGAGTAAAAAGAAAAGAAGCGCAACAAGCCTTTTAAAACTTCAAATCAATAAGCATTCAAACCAACACGACATCAAAGAGGTGCCAATCGAAACATCGCAAATAGAATTCAGAGTTCACTTTTCTTTAGATTGGGATTTATTACCGCATTGTCCGAGTTTCTTTTTATCGACAGATCGCTTTCCCTTGTATTGGTGTAGGTCACGAACCTAACAATCAATGATATATTAACAATAGTGATTACGTCATGCTATAGAAATTGTTATTTGCATAGAATAGACTAGGAGATTCCATATAAAAACTGGATAAGATCAAAAGTCTTTAATATATGGTTTGTTGTAACATGTCAAGTAAACCACCTCCTAATTGAGTGTCTACAACATAGCCCCTCTTTAGAACTCGTGAAACAAAGTAATAGTCCCTGGGCCAGGAATGAAATGGACTTTATGATAAGAACACTTTTAAAACCTTTTTGGGGGTTTCTTTTGACAAGTCTACTATAAATATTCATACCGCCATATAAGGAAGCGGCGCTTTAAGCCAGCCTGTCAATGTCAAATGTTTCGGGTGTCGGACTGGGCAAACGGGTCACGTATTTTTGTCGAACAGGGTTATCACAATCTTTTACCTGCAATTTTTTAACATTTTGTCAATAGTGGTAAGTGTTACAGTCATGAAACCATAAGGCTCAAACACATGTTTCAAATATGGGACTAGGCGGATTTCATGACTGTAACCCTTACGATTTTTGACAAAATGATTTAAAATTGCTTATAAAACATTGTGGTAAACTAGCCCGACAAAATCAGTGACGCGTTCGCCGAGTCCGACACCCGACACATGAACGTTGACATTGACACACTGGGTTAAAGCGCCGCAAGTGTTCTTATTATGAAGTCCATTTCATTACTGGTCCAGGGACTACAACATTTTAAGGTTTAACCAGACTTATTAATTTAAAATTCAAAATTTTTTAAATGGCGAAAAATTGTAATTATGCTTGTGTATAAAAATATTACCTTAAAGAACCTAACATATTAAAAGTACAGTTAACTAAAAAGTTGCTTAGCGCATATTCTTACAAACAGCTAAATTGACTCTTTTGTGTTGATCGCGATATGTTTGATTGTTTTATCAGTTATTCCCTTAATCATGCTCTTTGTTTTTTTTTATTATTATAAACAGTACAAAATTACAATAGGCAATTTTTGACATTGCATCAAAAGGAAAAGATCTAAAACAAGACATTAATTGTTCCATCTTCCATCGACGCGTGATCGTATCATGGAAATTTCAAGAAGTGTTCTCTGTTTAAACTTTATCTGGTGCTATACACATGATTTCAGTTAATAGCATCCAGCTGGCACAACGTGTGTGTCAGTACGATCACTCTTAGCTATAATCAAGTTTATGATGGAATAACATCATATTTTACTGATGATATGATCCTTTACTGTACTATTTAATTTTTAAAGCCAGTTTCTAAGCCTTAGTTAAAAAACTAGAAGGGCTAATAACGTTAAACTAATATTAGATTGGGATACCGAAAATCTTGCTCAGTTTATTGCCTCTAAAATGCAGTCGTGCTTACTGTTGGGAAAAAAGTTTGTACAGGCTTTATTTTGTCAAATAACCAATAAATCGGTCATGTTATCCTTAACCACAGCAGCTTCAAATCCAAATCAGCTCCTCCCATGACTGGGGAATTTGTAACTCTTAGCATTATCATTATTAATGGCAATATTCTACAACCCATTGTTCTTTTACGGAATGTATTAGTTTTAACTTTTAAATAATGCAATAAAACAATCTTATTGGTTTAAAATAAGCAGATGTTGGCCAACATGTCCTAGTCTAAAACCATTTGCATAAGCGACAAGTTTCGTCAGAACAATCAAGACATCGAAGTTGGCGGCGGCGCAACATTATAGCCAGCGAGCCTTCCCGAGCAGGAGGCGGCCAATGTAATGACGCCAATGGTTGTACACCCCCTCTGGCGGAGGGCGCGGAAAGGATAGTCGTATAGCGACGTAAAAGTCGACATTTTTAATAACCGGATGGTGATCAAACAAGCTGTATATAGTAAAAAAACAAATTTAATGATTTTTGATTAATTAATTTAATATACGTTTTTCGTTATATTATGGATAGGTATCGAGGAAAAAATAAGTTACCTTTATTTTACCATTTAAGTTTTCTATTTAAAAAAAAAAAACTTATTTTAACTAGAAATTGGCATTACTTTTGCACAGATTTTACAAATACCAGTAGGTAATCTCTCCTACGCTTTCTACAAAAAAAATATACTTTGTAAGAATAACTCTGAGCAAACGTTTTTGGGATATTTACGTGAAAGTTGCTTAGTTTTGCAACCAGGAGCATGTGAACGAATTAATTAAATAAAATTTGTATATGTGGCTGTTGTATAATATCTCTCTTCGGTTGCAACTTAAACAAAAATATTTTTAAAACGGTTGCTTTGAGCGATTCTTACAAAATTAACCTTTTTGTTTAGTAAGCCTATAAAAGTTCACTGGTTTACTTAGATGGTTCATACAGGATAGCACCAAAAAATTGCCACGTTTTAGAGAAATTTAAGGTATTGTAGATAATGCCCTCTAATTAACACAGAAATTAATATAAAACTTGAAATATTTTTAATAAAAAACAAACAGATACCTAGTTATACAATATTTGAAAGGTTACAAAAACAATCTAGATAAAATATATATTTTTTTCACCTACACATTATGTATATATTTTTCTTAATTCATTTTCTAATATCAAGTATTTTAAAAATGGGGTCAATTTAATGTAAAAGTTTAAAAAATATTTTCTTTTTAATTTAAATGCTGTAATATAATCTTATTTTCCTTACAACAAGTACTTTACATTTAATAATTTTCATATTTTTAGTTCTAACTTTTCCTGTACAGGGTGAGCAAAATTGGGCGTTTTTATGGGCTATCTCTTTTATTACTGGTGTTAAAAATCCGATGTAAATGCTATAGGCTTGATTTTGGAGAAACTTATAATGGCGTGGTCAGAATTTAAATAAAATTATTTATCTAAGAGATACGTAGGGAAATTAAAAAATCGTCGTTTATGATTTTACCCTCTATATCCTTTAACATAAGAAATGGCAAAAGAACAATAAAAACATTTTTTTAACAATTTTTTACGTAAAATCTACAGAAAGTATATAAATTTTTATACAGGGTTGCGTCAAAAAGTTACGGTGCCAACTTGATGTTTTTCTTATGGAACACCCTGTAATTTTTTTACCAATTAATAGTCCCTGTCACAACAATAACAAATATGTATAACATAGTATGATTATCTCTTATAGTTCTTTAAATATTTAAATTGTATTATTAGTTTCTGAGCGCACCCCGTATAAACACCTTCTTTTACAATAATATTTTAAATAAATAATTAAATATAATAATTAAATATTTTTTTATAATTTGTACTAACCTTAATATCCTCTTAAAAGTATAACCACAGTAAAAAAATATGTGGTTTTTAAATATCCTCTGAAAAGTATAACCACAGTAAAAGAATATGTGGTTTTTAAAGGAGCCAAACTCTTTTAAATTATCTTTTAACTTTCTAAATTTGGTTATATGGGGATAATGCCATTAGATTATCAGGTGGTCATCATTGTTTTTTTTTGCAGTCTGTAGCATATTTTTTTAAAAGACGTAATATTCTTTTGTATTTATAGCGTCCTTGTTAACATATTTCAAATTTTAAAATAAGTTTTTATTTTATTAAAGAAAGTCTAAAAAGAGGTTTAATCTTATTAAATTATATTTAAAAAAACAGAAACGTTTTAGTGATGAGCATATACATAATATGTAGGTATTATTCAGTGGCGGCGCCAGAGTTGGGAGCGGTGTGGCGAGCGCCCAACCTAAATTTATCTGACCCAACCGTTCGCCCAACCTGCTACTTGAACGCAAAAAAGTCATGTTCAAGAAACCATCCCATTGATATAAATTATTTAGTTAGCTCATATTCAAGTAATCCGAATTATGGAATTCTTGAATAAATGATCTATGGTCGCAATATTAAAAATTACCAGTATGTTGCGCTTTGTCACTAGAATCGGATTTTAGTGTTAAATTTAAATATAAAATAAAATATCCTAGTAAAACGTTTTAAAAAATTTTCCTCTCAGTTATGTGTACATATTTAAAATTTTAATGACCAAACGTACCTATATCATTTATAAACAAAATAAAATACAGTGATGATATTAAAATAGTTACCACTTTGTCTTTTGAATGGGACTTTTTTTCAAATAGAAATGGGACCTATGTAGAAACTCGCTTTAAAGGTCCTTTAATTCTTTACTCAACGCCACTTTGTTTATGAAAATCGGCCCAGCCGTTCCACACCTAGAACCGTTTGACATTTGGCTTAAATACAAACAGTGCGGTTTTAATGAAATTGGCTTGTTCGTCTAGAACGGCCGTGTCGATTTTCAAATACAAAGTGACGTTAAGTAGAAAATTCAAGGACCTTTAAAACGAGGTTCTACATGACCTCCATTTCTATTTGTAAAAACAAGTTGCCAGTGCCCCCTGATACTAGACGACGTGACCAAAGTTATTTTAATGCCAAAAAGTGGCTTAAGTGACACCATTTTACACAAGTTTTACCCGATCAGATCCGCAATGTATGTAGAAATTGGAGCTAAACTTCAAACGCCTGTAACTCTAGAACGACTGGACCGATTTTTAAAACATAATTTGGTAATGAATAGAGAATCAAAAGGCCCTTAAGACAAAGTGCCACATAGACCCTCTTTCATTTGAAAAAAAAGTTGCTAGTGTCTTCTAAACCAAAATGATTTTTATTGTCAAAGAGTAGTTTAAGTGATACCCTTTTACACAAATTTAACCGATCTGAATAACTCTTTTAAGATTCTCACTGTATATGTATATCATCAAAGGTGGTGGTAAGATATTTTATGGTTTACACAGCCTACTAAGCAAACAATTTTCTCGTAAACCGTTTATTTTATTACAAAAATGAAAACAACCAAATATTTGAATTTTTCTATGGCCATTATGCTGGTGTAGCTTAACTTTTAAAATTGTTCATACACATAAAATTTTGTTCATCAACAGGCTTTACCTCCATTAATACCCCCCTATGTTGTAAGAATATTTATTCTCTTATTATTAAATTAATGGGTTTTTACTTTCTTTAAGACATACAATGGTGGGTTACATTAGTGTGGAAAATGACTAATTTCACACAAATGGAAATATAAAAGCGGAAGCCCACAAGTGTAAGGAAGTAATTTCACACTATTTCCTACAACCACAAATTAATTACCAAAATTAAATCTTACGTTTGTTTGTATTTACAGAAAAAAACCAGTGAAAACTTTGGGACACTAGGGTGATATTCAGCGTGTCTTCGGAAGTTCTCACCAAATGGGAAACTTTTTAATTATTAACTTTACAAAAAAGTGCCTTTTCATAAAGTGTCTGCTAGATGAGTAAAAACATTTCCACAAAAATAATTGCAAGGTGGATGTACAGGGTATTCTAAAATATATATTTTGCTACTGAAGGATTTTAAAATTAAAATAACCACTCCATTGCAGCAGCTTAAATCTCTAAATTAAATAAAG
This sequence comes from Listronotus bonariensis, assembly GCA_014170235.1. Taxonomy (NCBI): domain Eukaryota; kingdom Metazoa; phylum Arthropoda; class Insecta; order Coleoptera; family Curculionidae; genus Listronotus; species Listronotus bonariensis. The sequence continues at coordinate 26,546 of JACEGR010007097.1, forward strand.
TAATAAAAAAATATTTTACCTATTTAATTTAAATATTTTTGGGTACTTCATGGCGTTACATGGATTTAAAGGCGACCAAAAAATATTTTTTCATTTCTTTTTATTTCTTAGTTTTTAAGCAAGATTTGGTAAATGTTTTGAGTGAATTTTGTTGTAAAATTTTAAATCAAAAATCACTATTTTCAATCACTATTTTAACCAAAATTTGTTTTAGGTATTACATTATAAAAATATTTAAAAGAAAAAAATGTTTAAGTAGTGGCTTATCATATCTAAAGTATTATGCAAATATTGTGCAAGATTGGTTTATTATTTTGAGGAAAATTATATTTACATAAAGTCTTTTAAGATAAAGATAATTTAAATATTGGCGGATTTAAAAATATGACTAGCTATTTAAATCATATTTAAATTCTTGGGGATAATGGCTCCTTAATGACAAAAAAAACAAATACATAACCTGGTAGAAACGAAGAAATAGATAACCCCGGGTCACAATGAAGACGGTGACACGTGTTTCATCCTTGTTGGGAATCATCACAACGGCTATACATTGCTGACAACTTGACTCTGTTTCTGGTCGCCTAAACATAATCCCCGTCGAAACTAAGGGAGTAAATTTAGACGGCCAGAGCCATCTCGCCAAGCAATTCCAAAACAACCAGCCAGAGCACCATTAGGTTAAGAAGGTAAAAAGTGCGCCATCTAGGTTTATATGGCGTAAGTGTTTAGCACATGCTGTAATGCCAACAAACCATAATGGAAACCGGCACACTCATCAGTTCACGGGTTTGTGAATTTCGGATGAGCCGTTTTGCACAAATCCAGGTAGGTGGCGTAAAGCAAAAGCTGAAAGGTGTGATAAAATCATAAAAGGCAGTATATTTCACCCAACTGCATATAATATTCATGAAGTAATGTTCTTGAGCCTTAGAATAAACAATTTTAAAAAAGTTTTAAATTCTTGGGCATAAAGGCTCCTTCATGAAAAGAAAAACAAATACATAACTTGGTAGAAACGACTACTTGGCTGGTTACTTTAAAATTACGGAGTCTCCAAAAAATGGATAACCCCGGGTCACAATGAAGACGGAGACACGTGTCGAGTTGTCAGCAATGTACGTACAGCGGTTATGATGATTCACAACAAGCATGAAACACGTGTCACCATCTTCATTGCGACCCGGGTTATTCATTTATTTGGAGACTTCGTAATTTTAAAGTAACCAGCCAAGTAGTCGTTTCTACCAGGTTATGTAACTATTAATTAAATGTAATTATTGGGATATTTTTTATTATTTATTATTTATACTTACTTCAATATATTTTTAGAAATATAAACACATTAAAAAATATACTTTAAAAAGTTTAAAACATTAAAAACAATAATACTTAACTGCTTTAACTGAGCGTTTTAAAATTAACTACAAATATTTTTAAGCTCATTTTTCAGGTCCCATGAACTGAAAACAAAAACCCCCTTCACCCTGCAATCATCGCAAATTGGGTAAAAGAAACTGTGGCAACATTTACGCATCAAATCTTACGAAAATTTGCACATCTCAATCAATTAAAAAATTGTATTTATTGTATGTCTTAAAGAAAGTAAAAACCCATTAACTTAATAATAAGAGAATAAATATTCTTACAACATAGGGGGGTATTAATGGAGGTAAAGCCTGTTGATGAACAAAATTTTATGTGTAAGAACAATTTTAAAAGTTAAGCTACACCAGCATAATGGCCATATAAAAATTCAAATATTTGGTTATTTTCATTTTTGTGATAAAATAAACGGTTTACGAGAAAATTGTTTGCTTAGTAGGCTGTGTAAACCATAAAATATCTTACCACCACCTTTAGTAATATACATATACAGTGAAAATCTTAAAAGAGTTATTAAGATCGGGTAAAATTTGTGTAAAAGGGTTAAGTGATACCCTTTGACAATAAAAACTCATTTTTTTCAAATGAAAGAGGGTCTATGTGGTACTTTGTCTTAAGGGCCTTTTGATTCTCCATTCATTACCAAATTATGTTTTAAAAATCGGTCCAGTCGTTCTAGAGTTACAGGCGTTTGAAGTTTAGCTCCAATTTCTACATACATTACGGATCTGATCGGGTAAAACTTGTGTAAAATGGTGTCACTTAAGCCACTTTTTGGCATTAAAATATCTTTGGTCACGTCGTCTAGTATCAGGGGGCACTGGCAACTTGTTTTTACAAATAGAAATGGAGGTCATGTAGAACCTCGTTTTAAAGGTCCTTGAATTTTCTACTTAACGTCACTTTGTATTTGAAAATCGACACGGCCGTTCTAGACAAACAAGCCAATTTCATTAAAACCGCACTGTTTGTATTTAAGCCAAATGTCAAACGGTTCTAGGTGTGGAACGGCTGAGCCGATTTTCATAAACAAAGTGGCGTTGAGTAAAGAATTAAAGGGCGTTTAAAGCGAGTTTCTACATAGGTCCCATTTCTATTTGAAAAAAGTCTCATTCAAAAGACAAAGTGGTAACTATTTTAATATCATCACTGTATTTTATTTTGTTTATAAATGATATACGTTTGGTCATTAAAATTTTAAATATGTACACATAACTGAGAGGAAAATTTTTTAAAACGTTTTACTAGGATATTTTATTTTATATTTAAATTTAACACTAAAATCCGTTTCTAGTGACAAAGCGCAACATACTGGTAATTTTTAATATTGCGACCATAGATCATTTATTCAAGAATTCCATAATTCGGATTACTTGAATATGAGCTAACAAAAGAATTTATATAAATGGGATGGTTTCTTGAACATGACTTTTTGCGTTCAAGTAGCAGGTTGGGCGAACGGTTGGGAGAGATAAATTTAGGTTGGGCGCTCGTCACACCGCTCCCAACTCTGGCGCCGCCACTGAATAATACCTACATATTATGTATATGCTCATCACTAAAACGTTTCTGTTTTTTTTTAAATATAATTTAATAAGATTAAACCTCTTTTTAGACTTTCTTTAATAAAATATAAACTTATTTTAAAATTTGAAATATGTTAACAAGGACGCTATAAATACAAAAGAATATTACGTCTTTTAAAAAAATATGCTACAGACTGCAAAAAAAACAATGATGACCACCTGATAATCTAATGGCATTATCCCCATATAACCAAATTTAGAAAGTTAAAAGATAATTTAAAAGAGTTTGGCTCCTTTAAAAACCACATATTCTTTTACTGTGGTTATACTTTTCAGAGGATATTTAAAAAACCACATATTTTTTTACTGTGGTTATACTTTTAAGAGGATATTAAGGTTAGTACAAATTATAAAAAAGTATTTTAATTATTATATTTAATTATTTATTTAAAATATTATTGTAAAAGAAGGTGTTTATACGGGGTGCTTAGTTTCGACGGGGATTATGTTTAGGCGACCAGAAACAGAGTCAAGTTGTCAGCAATGTATAGCCGTTGTGATGATTCCCAACAAGGATGAAACACGTGTCACCGTCTTCATTGTGACCCGGGGTTATCTATTTCTTCGTTTCTACCAGGTTATGTATTTGTTTTTTTTGTCATTAAGGAGCCATTATCCCCAAGAATTTAAATATGATTTAAATAGCTAGTCATATTTTTTAATACGCCAATATTTAAATTATCTTTATCTTAAAAGACTTTATGTAAATATAATTTTCCTCAAAATAATAAACCAATCTTGTACAATATTTGCATTATACTTTAGATATGATAAGCCACTACTTAAACATTTTTTTCTTTTAAATATTTTTATAATGTAATACGTAAAACAAATTTTGGTTAAAATAGTGATTTTTTGGCAAAATGGCAAATTATTTAAAATTTTACAACAAAATTCACTCAAAACATTTACCAAATCTTGCTTAAAAACTAAGAAATAAAAAGAAATGAAAAAATATTTTTTGGTTGCCTTTAAATCCATGTAACGCCATGAAGTACCCAAAATATTTAAATTAAATAGGTAAAATATTTTTTTATTACCTTATTTAATTTAGAGATTTAAGCTGCTGCAATTAGTGGTTATTTTAATTTTAAAATCCTTCAGTAGCAAAATATATATTTTAGAATACCCTGTACATCCACCTTGCAATTATTTTTGTGGAAATGTTTTTACTCATCTAGCAGACACTTTATGAAAAGGCACTTTTTTGTAAAGTTAATAATTAAAAAGTTTCCCATTTGGTGAGAACTTCCGAAGACACGCTGAATATCACCCTAGTGTCCCAAAGTTTTCACTGGTTTTTTTCTGTAAATACAAACAAACGTAGGATTTAATTTTTGGTAATTAATTTGTGGTTGTAGGAAATAGTGTGAAATTACTTCCTTACACTTGTGGGCTTCCACTTTTATATTCCCATTTGTGTGAAATTAGTCATTTTCCACACTAATGTAACCCACCATTTTTGTTGTTGGTAGGTTGGAACTCTTTTAAAGAAATATTGAATCAGAATAATATTTGTAAAGTTAGACCCATATTTAATTCATTCTAAAAGCGATGCCGCCAAGTACCCAAAAATGATAACGTAAACAGACCCTTTTGTGAACAATGATTTATTTAAGCAAAAAATATTCAACCCGACGAGTACGCCACGTGCCACAGTTTTATAGCAGGCCAGAGACGAAATAAGAGGGTGTTTTTAAGTACGTGATACGTGTTTTCGCAATGTTTTTATTTATTTATCTAAAAACTATGTAATCAGGCTCTGTCAGAGGCTATATGCTTTCGAAAAGGTTTGTTTACTTTATCATTTTTTGTGTACTTGGCGGCATCGCTTTCAGAATGAATTAAATCTGGTTCTAACTATATTTGAAGATGCTTTTTAATTTTAAATATCTTTTTTATTTAATATTTTGTTGTATTTTTAAAAATAGGGACAGTTTGATACTTGATGTCTCCCCGGTGGCGCAATGAACAGAGCTTTGATCTTCGAAGCCAGAAGTCAACGGTTCTACTTCCAGCGGGGAAGACATATTTAGGTAGTAGTTATTAAAAAATAACGTTCGTGGTAGCAGTACCGCGTTCTCTAAAAATGCTGTAAAATGTAAAAACTGCATGGTTCAGTGTTTGAATAACGTTGGCGAAACAGGGAAAACGATGGATTAAACATCTAATAACCCGACACCCACGGCAATCTAGTATTTAGGCATATGTCTTCGTGGGATGTCAAAAAGAAAAAAACTTCACTGCCAAGCAGTCTTTTCTTTTTTGATCTACTCTGTATATCATTTAACTTTTAATAAAACTTACTACTGCTTATACAGTTTCGGACCATGCGCCAACTTTTCCGAAGAATGGAATTTTCTGACAAATTGCAAATAAAAATGTTTTCCATTTGTTGTAACATTAAAGGGCCACACTGTATTATGACAAAATAAAATGTTAAAATATTATGTGAAAAATTTCAAAACAAAAATACCATATTTATTCCACTATCTCTTGATGAAGATCAATACATATTTTATATTTATTCTTTTAAGGATTTGCTTTAAATAATAATTGCAGTTTGTTTACCAGTAATAATGACTTTTTGTCTAATATTGTCATAAGGAAAATATTTCATGTTTTTGTGTTGAATAGTTAAAGTTAATAGTTAATTATGGGACGATCACGGAATGTTACTTATTTCCCAAGAGTATGACCAGTGGCGTAGCTAGGGCAGCAGGGGTCCTGGGGCAAAAAGTAGGGTCCCAAAAAAAATAAAACAAAAGCGTCTGAGGATGTTTTGTTTTTTCTTTATACTAACCAACACACGGAAAAATTTAGAAAAGCAAAAAAAATTATACCTTTATGTCCAATTGCATTTGTTTTCAATTTTTGTACTACTTAGCCAGAGGGCCCTTTTCTGCTTCAAGGGATCCCCTAACCCTAAAGACCCCGTAGCTACGCCAGTAGTACTGAGTATAACTTTTGCATGAGCCGCAGGAGAGTACTATTGTCATACGAGAGGAAAATAAGTATTCCGTACCATAGCATACTACAGTTTTTAAACAAATATTGATATATTACTGGAAAACATTTTAAAATAACTTTCTTCTGGATTTATATCAATACAAACACCAAATTTAATGTTCCCGATTTGTGACACATTATTTGTCAGCCATGACATACGCGATACCTACATAATAAAATGTTGCCCACTGCCTACTGCTAATTTTTAATCGAATGTGATTGATTTTTTATTACTTAATTTTACCTAGGTATCTAAATATTAGATATTTTTATACTCATGTGTGACTTAAAAAAAAATGACTTTGGCTAAAGAGTCATGTTTTTGGGCACTGGAAAAACACCTACAAAAAAAATTTTTAAAAGTCAGTGACCAAGGTTATCACGGTAAAAAATGTATTTTATTTGTTTAAAAATTCAGTAACCATAGGTACTTAGTAGGTATTTTTCTCAATATAAAGTTAACCTAATAGTTTTTAAATTATTAATAGTAATGGTGGGTTTATAAAAAAATTAGCATTTAATTTAACATTTAACATTTAGCATTTAGTATTTAACAAAAGTTCGGCTTATGGTGATTCATGTAGACGTTCATAAAACTCATTTAACATTTAGGATTTAACATTTATCATTTTAGAGTTGGCCAACTTTTATCTTCTTAAATTAAATGCTAAATGAAAATTCGACTGCGCATGTCAAAACCTGTCAAATGTCGGAATGTTTTCTGTAATGTCATAATTTGATATATTTTGGTTTTATTATTGTTTTGATCTGCGCTAAGTTAAAGATGGACTCGCCGAATTGTGAAATTAATAAAGTTTTTGTAATGGGATCAATGTTATTACTGACAAGCAAGCGGCTGTCTTCTGTCAAAAGTCAAATATCATTACAATGCGCATGACCAAACATCTAATTTTAATATTTTTATGAACAGTGTCTAAATTACTAAATGCTAAATCTTAAATGTTAAATGTAAATGTTAAATGATAAATGCTAAAAATTTTTTATAAACTCACCATAAAACGTTAAAAAATATATTTTCTCTCCTAGTTTCAAGGCAGCCTTTTGTTTTACTATTACTATCTTAAGAATTATTAGATTTAAAAATAGGATATTATACACAAAAAGATGTAGAATTAAGTCTTAGGTTTAAATTTAAGGTTTTTCATTTGAATTATTGAAGTTCTTTACTGTCGAAAGTCAGTTTCTGTGGAATTCCGGATAAACCGGATATTACATTTTTACGGTAATAGGATACAAAATTCATTAAATATGTGTAAAAAGTAGTATTTCCCCATTTCTACCATCATTTATTTTTTTAACAAATCAATTAAAATGGCTGTTAACATAACAATTTTGAACGCCACTTTCTCAAAAACCAATTAAGATAGGTATAACATGTGGTACACGTATTCTTGAAATTGCCTGAAAACTGATTTTTGAAAAAATATACAGGGTGTTTTATTTAAAATAGCAAAGTTAAGAGCACTTTCTATTAAACCAGATGTGCCACTTAAAATCTGAAACATCAGAAATCTGCATCCTATTCAACCATATACCCGACCAAAATTTCAAAATCGTATAACACTTCTCAAGATAATGACAGGGTTGCTAGTAATTTCGTGGGCACCCAGTATGTCTTAAAAATCTATAGTTGGAATATTTTAGCGTCAAATTATTTTATAAATAAACATGCTACTTAAAAATGTGGATATACACTCGTACACTAAGATGCATGTCGTTATATTACCAGTAAAGATAAAACATACTAAAATTATTAAACGGCGACTTAAACTACATATTCTACAGTCAGAATATAGTGCAATAAAGATTGGCACATTTCGTGAGCTCGTTAAAACCTTAGTCAAAAAATGATTACTGTAAACAAAAATCTTTATATTTATTAATCGCCGTTATTGAAAGTTAAACAGCAAGATGTTTAAGCTAACTGTTGTTCTCAGTTTTTTTTTCTTGAACATTAAATATTTTGGCGGTGTTTTTCCTTTTGTGAAAATAAGAGACAGTGTGGGTATTTTTGGCAATGATATCTCCGCTAGAGGCAAAATCGTTGGTTCGATATTAAACCGTCATATAACAATAGAAGTTTCGGGCAGCTCCGCTAGTATGCGCCACTGCGCGCATATTGATTCTACGCTATTCTCAAAAACACCAAAACCAGAGTCGTATCGAAACAATGGCCAAATCCAGTTTATATTATATTAATTTTTGTGTTGTGCCTAAATATGTTAAGGTTAATTAGGTCAAATTCATTATTAACATATTATTCCTTAAGCACGTCCATTAAAATTTAAAACTATATCTACAGACCATCTACGGACGAGGATTTAATTTTTCATAAAAATTTTTGCTTGTAAAAAAATATGATTTACGAAGAGAGAATGTTGATTTTCTATACAGGGTAGCCATAAACCTAAAAAACGAATTTTTGTCCAAGAGTAAACTACCCCTAACTTTTTATTTTTAAGTAAAATATTATTAGGAAAATTTATTTAAGAATATTATCAAGACGTTTGCCCTAAATTATGTAGTTTAATAAAATTATGTTTTATTATTTTTGTTTATTACAACCATTATTCTAAATAAATATTTATAATGCCATTTCGCTTTAAAATGAAAAATAAAGGTGGTTTACCCTACAAAAATCAGAGCTTTTTAAGTTATTGCAAACAAACACCTACAACTTACAAAAGTAACTTTTTTTCTTTATGAATCATATTATTTTTACAAGCAAACATTTTTATAAAGAATAACTTCTCTTCAAAAAATAAAAATTTTAGTTTATTTGTCCTCTTGTAACATCTATTCTTGGACACACTGTACATATACAGGGTTATTCATGGTGAGTGTATATATATATATATATATATATATATATATATATATATATATATATATATATATATATATATATATAAGGGGAAGTAAGGTGTACTTTTTTTTCAGCTTTCTCTTTAGAACAAGGCACAGTTTCTTAAATTCTGTTTGGGAAAATCATTATTATAGGTATTTAGATCAGTAAAAATTTACTCTTCCCTATAGACTTACGCCCTACAAAGAAACTTGATGGATCGAAGAGATGCAGATATGTAATAACAACCGTAATAATATATTTTTTAACTTAAACTGGAAGATTTAAAAAATAATAATAATTTTTATACATTATTATAGCTCTTACACCCTCTAGCGATATAGTTAGGAACTGGAAAATAATTCCCAGCGGTTTTTTATAGTTGATTTTCTTGGACGGTTTTTTTAATATCACATGACCATTATGTTTTGAGATATGCTACCTATCCACCCTTAATAAAACACCCTGTACGAATAAATAAAAATAAAATTAGTATTTCAGTTAAATGTAACATGTGTTTATTACTCTTAAAATACAAGACAAGAAATAAAAAATTATTTTTGAAGATATTCTACTTATTTTTTATTAAAAACGAATGGTTTTCGTTTAAAAAATAAAAGTCATTTTGGTGCACGGCAAAATCGCTAAAACCTGATATGGTGTTTTGTATGTAAAATTTGTTTTTGTCTAATTTGTATTAAAAATAGGTCAAAAGCTTACCAATCTACAATTTTAACCTAATAAAAAAATATTCAGTTGTCATAATCTCTAATAAAAATTTAAAACTAATTTTACATAAAAAAACACCATATTAGATGTAAGCGATTTGGGCATGCAATAAAATGGCTTTTATTTTTTTAAACAAAAACCGTTCGTCATACGAAAAATAACAAAAATGCAAATTCACTTCAACAATAATATTAATTCGACAAAAAATCAGTGGCGTACTTTTTTTTTTTTTGAAAAAATCTATCCAAATCTTGTTTAAACGCCACTGGCAAAATAAAAAAAATACAACAAAAAATGTAATCTTATGGTTTAATAAGTGTACCAAATTTTTGTGGACATATCTGGAGTGGTAGGAAAGTTATGATAGACAGGGCATTTTTCTCTTAAAATTTTAACACCCTGTATTTTGGAAAAGAAGCATTTTCCGTCATAATTTTATTTGAAATATGTTCCTATTTTCTTACATTCTATACTGTGTTAAGAGAAATATTTCAACTTAAAAATAACCCTGTATTTTGTAGGTAATCTACATAAATATATTAAAAAGCTCACCATTTATCTCCGACAGCGCTGTGGTGAGAACCTGTATAAGCCGCGCGAATGTTTTCTAGTATTGTTTTATCAGTCTTCTGATTATGTAATTCCTTAGGTTTAAGGTCTAAACTTAATAATAAATAAGGTTAAAGAAAATAAAAAAATATTTTTATATATTTTTTAACCAAATATAATAATTTATTCAGATATAAATAATTTTATGTTAGGATAAAGTAGAAATAAATCCAGACTCTCCGACGCTGTGCCGACCAGCTGGTCTATTGTTCCCACCGACCCTTCGGACGGGAAAATGTCGCATGCCGGAGGTACGACGACGAAGGTTGAATGTGCGATACAGGACCTTTGCTAGCTGTCACTAGAATATTTAGATTACACGGTTTTAGATTGCCTTTCGCTTTTATTATTATACAAGATTTTATGAGATTGTTTAGCTAAACCTTACGTGGAAAACGTAAAATACTAAGAACAAAACCTTGTATTTTAATTAAAAAATAAACAAAGCAGAAAAGTAAGAAAGTTGCACATGGAGAGTGTTTTAAAATTTGGTACAAATAAAAAGACCAATTTTTAGAGTCGAATTAGGACTTTTTCTTCTTAAAAATATAAGCTAAAATTACCTTCCATTGCACACCCTCGTAAGTTGCTTCCCCCACACTTTTGATCCTAAGATAAGGAGGTAAAAAATACCTAACCCTTAACAATAGAGATACCGTTTCTGGAACGTACAATACATGTACAACAAAAATTTACTTTTTTTATCATTGTATACGGGTTAATTAAATGTAATACAGTTTTTTAAGAATTATTTGATAAAGCAGCGATAGATATTGACAAATTATTTTTATTTTAATTTTTTGATATATGCATCAAAAAAATCATAGACATAAAAGAAAAACTGCTGCACGCTGTTTTTAATTACAAAAAGCAAAAATAAACCATCATTAACAAAATACATCAAAAATTTATAAAAAAATATTGTTTATAAAAGTTTATGTGCTGGTATATTTAAACGTGAGTATATTTGAAGGAAACAAAGAAACTTTTTGACCATTTATAGCCACTTTTACCATTTAAGAAGTTGACATCGCAAAATATTTTTACATTTCAGTTTCATCCTTACTTTTATTGTCTTATTTATTGACCTCGATGCCTGAGTTAGTATCATGATCCGATGGTATAGAGTCGACATCTTATTCGATATTGCTACCATCAAAATCCACTTTTACGCCCATTTCACCAAAATATCCTCATGATAGTAACCCTAATATTTTTCTCTTTTTGAGAACCTTAGATTACAACCCATAAGCAATTTATAAATGGTATGTCAGAAATTGAAAAAAAACTGTATATTTTAAAATAACACATAGACTACTGGTAAGTTTGACTGGTGTCGTAACTATTTTAAATTTTAATATTTTGCTTGCTTTAGGACATGGATAATAACATGTATCTAGAAAGGTACAAAGATGCGTATAGGCGAAAATGATGAAGATACCATGATCTTGAAAAATTGGTAAGCCCCGCCGGCGCCGGTCATAATGACCAGATCTCTGTGGTCAAGGGTCCAGTGTTACTTTTGTTTTTGCTTAAAAGAGTTAATGATGCATTTAATCCATTTATTTAAACCTTTTTATAATTTCGTTTTAAATCAATAATTCAGGTAGTAAACATGCAGAATTCACTTTCATTATTTGTTAACTTTTACTTTATGTCATACTATAGGATGTATTATCTATGTAGGATTAAATTTAGATAATCAAAAGCATTAAACCGAGCATTAAATTATAAAAAGTATACTTGTACCTACTTCTAAATAATACAAATATTGTCTAAGGAGAAGTTTTTAATTTTCTTTAAAAACTTAATTTATACTTTTGCCATATTACTGCCATCTTTTTTACCTAATAAAAATAATAAAATAGAACTCTTTTGTAGTCCAGTAATTGCGTCCATTTATACCTACGATTATTGCAGCAAATATGGTTTCTATAAGACTAATTGCGTTTTAAAAGTGAATATTTTTTTTTATTTTAAAGCGTAACCACCAAAGTCACTACCGTTATCAATTTTTTTTTTTTTGGTAGAGGAAAGTGACTAAATATGGAATAGTATTCCCAGTATGAAATACCGGCATTTCTCTCTAAAATGAAAACTTACACACGCAATGAAAAGGGTTTGTCTATTTTTTTATGCCCATTTACGAGTAAAAGTTAATGATTAGATTAGATTAGATTGGGAGGTGGATTGCATATCCTCTAGCACTGCAACCTGCTCAGGTTTATTGTGTGTCCTCCGTCCATAGGTTAGAGCACGCTATCCAAGCCGGTCTGTTTAATCAGACTCCACAAGCTTGAAACTGGCCCCTTGGTATATTTTGCCGCTTTAGGTTTTTCTTCACCCAGCCTTGCAAACCGCAGACGACAAAGGGCTTCGCAGTAGCACCATACGTGTTCTGCGGTTTCTTCCTCCTCCTGGCAGAACCTACATAGGTTTTCTTCTGCCAGGCCCATAGTTTCCAGGTGTTTATTCAGTCTGCAATGACCTGTCAGTTGACCCACTATTATTCTTACTGCCTTCCGGTTATAATTCAGAAGGTCTTTTGTAAATTCTGGCGAGTAAGCCTTGATGAACACTTTCGCCTGACGCTGTCCTGGTGTTCTCATCCACCAGTCTTGTGATTCCCTCATAATCCATGATCTAATGGATGACCTTACCTGGCATGATGGAATACCACAGTAGGGCTGGGGACCTACCATTGTCCTGCCAGCCCCTCCTTTGCCAATTTATCAGCTTCTTCATTGCCTTCGTGGCCTTCGTGTCCTGGTACCCAGGCAATGGTTAGCTTGTTGGACGCACCCACCTCTTCCAGGGCAATTACGCAGTCCCGCACCAGCTTGGAGCTGATTTTGCATGAACTGAGTGCCCTGATGGCTGCCTGGCTGTCCGAATAGATTACTATGGTTTTATCCTCATAGCTCCTTCTGATGATTTCCTAGCACATTGTTCTATGGCTACAATTTCGGCCTGGAACACAGTAGGGTATTGTCCGAGACCCAAGTTTATTTTCGTCCTTGGTTTGTGTAGGCTAGTAGAGCAACCCTTTTCGTCGCGAGAGGAAGGTTTATACAGTGTGGATGCAAATAGTTCCCCTCTTTTAACTTATGTACCCCTAATTTTTTCCGTACAAAATTTGGGTATGCCTAATGGGAGGATATTAACTACTTTTTAACGTAACAATTATAGTTGCAACAATCAAGATGGCGGATGGGCACGATCTTAGGAAAACAATTAAATGAAACGGGGGTTTTGTGGCATTATATTTTAAAGCTTCTGACGAGTACTTTCTACCCCTAAAACATAAAATCACTATCTTTACCTATTACAAAATGGTGGTACTTTAAAAATTATCCAAATTTTTGTTTTGGGTGGCCAAATTTCCAAAACAAATAATGTTAGATGTACTAAATATTGTATTTTCTTAAAGCTCTTTTAAAGATATATTTAATTGTAAATTAATATACAGGGTACTATATTAAAAAATTAAGTCCTTCTTGTTCTACTCTGTATATTATTAAAAGTATGTATTTGTGGCTAATATTATTTAATTAAATATATCAATACAGAATAAGGGTCATACAGGTGATTACCTAATACTTCAGTCATTAAAACCACAATGCTGCAATATTATTTTTTAGTTTCATAAAAATAAAACAAATTTTTGTAAAAAATTTTTTAGTTCCATATGCCAAAAAATAAACCTAATGTTTTTAGATGTACCTACTAAACAAAAACTTGTTTTTGTCAAAAACGCTTTAATTAAGGTAAGGTTCAGTATGTTAATCAAGATTAACGATCGGTAAAAAGCGGTTTGACAACGGTAATACCGGTGACATCGAAATGAAACCACGTTTCATAATCTAACCAGATTTCATAAATGGTAAGGTTACGGAACGGAAACCGAAAAAACGAAGAACCGTGGTTTACTTACGGAACGCCACCTTATTGACGCCTAACAAGACTACGTTTTTTAGCTAAGTATTTAAGCTACCCTGGCGAACTAACAAAGGCAAATGTTTTACAGGGATATCATTTTATAGAGTCCTTACTTGTATTTAAAAATTAAAAAATTATTTTATTATACCAAGTACTGTAAAAGGTATGCAAGAAAAACTACCTATTGGTGGATTTTAATACTAGTTTTTGAAAATGAATGATCTGTTAGATAAAAAACTACAGATAGTAACGCTATATTACAAGTGTGGAGAAAATGCCAGTGAAGCAAAAAGAAGATACATTGATAATTTTTAAAGAAATAAAAAAATACTTTGAAGTATCAGGTAATCATCTGCAATACTTGTATTTCGTTTTGAAATATTTAATTAAATAAGGCAAAAATGTGACCTTTTAGGCGTCAATAACTTAACCCTTTATAGGGAAAAAATATTTTTTTCTCAAAATGGATTTATATTTAGGTGGGGTCTTCTGTAAGTTATAAGGGTCATGTGTGTACCTGTAACAGAGCTCTGCGTGACTTATAAGCCAAAATATTATGCAATAACATGAACAATTTTCAACACTTAGAGTATAATATTATGCTATTAAAATTTATTTACTGGAAATATAGGAAATACACAATTATTTTTGGAATACGTATTATCGAAAAACTATAACAAAAATAAAAGAAAACACTACATTTACACAAAACTCTTAATTTAAAAATAAAGCCACTTTTTTTTGGTTTTTCTTTCCCACCAAATAACATGAAACTTAAATTTTCGTCTTGCCAAAAGATACTGAAACTTGCTAAAACTCGTCTATCATTAGTTATGACATGCTTGATCTGGTGGGGATGAGTAGGTATACTTATAGCCACTGGTTTATTTAAAACATTTTTGTGGAAAATTATTATCTCAAGATCTATAAGGGATTAAAAACAGAAAAAGGTAAACATGTAACACCCAAGGTCTCCTTAGTAACACCATAATAACAAACACTTAGAATTGACCATAGAATTCAAAAATATAATAATTTAATATGGTGTTCCATTTAAAAATACAACGTTTATGGCGTAAGCAGGGCCGTATTAACTGTTTGAGGCGCCTTAGGATAGAATTCCCGGAGCGCCTCCACCAAAAAAATTTTTAAGAGTAAAAATGACCAAAAAAAAGGTCATTTCCTCCTTTTCGCGTCTATTTCATTCCAAAGCACCTTATTCACAGAGAAATTAGTCACCAAAAATTCCCACCCGACCTAAAATTTTTTTAAACTCCCCGTCTAGCGCTTAATACTCCCTATCTGGCGCCTATTTTTTCATGGCGCCCTGGGCTGTAGCCTAGTTAGCCTAATGGTTAATACAGCACTGGGCGTAAATCTTTTTGTTTTAAATAAAATTTATTTTTAATACGATCTTTAAATTCTCCGAACTAAAATACATTGATTGGGAATACCCTGTACATAAAAATTTAACAATTAGTTTAAAGTTATCGAAAAATTTAAATATGGACAGATCATAGTAACCAATTATGGACAATTATGGACTATTCCACATTTCTTGATCATCTAAAAAGCTTTTTAATAGAGGAAGAAAAAAATCAAAAGAAAAGTAAAAAAGTGCTATTCGCCTCATAAATGATCCCTCACTTACAGGGATGCTTTCTTTTCTCGCTTATCGTGAGCCTGTGGCAAATTTATTGCTTTTTTATAGGTACTTCCATGACTTTCGCTCTGAGGAATTGTCCAGTATAGTTCCTTCACTTACGATTTCCCATAAAGAAACTCGTGGTACCACACATATGCATCCTTATACGGTCCAACTAGACAGGCCCCGAACTTCCCACTTTGTTCGTTCTTTTATCCCTAGACTTTTTACATTGGGGAACCTGCTACCCGCGGAAGTATTTTCTTTCCCCCTCCAAATCTTTAAGTATTTAAGATCCGTGTCAAGAAACTCCTTCTTACCTCACTTAAGACACCCACAGTACGTGCTGTTTGCCGTTTGGTACAGACAGTAAGCCCGATGCAATAATAGGATAAAACATGCCGTTTTCGAATAATGCTACATGGATCCATTGTTCCATGTGTGGGCTCTGGGCACATAATAATTGTGCTGGACAGAGTCTGCCACCTGGATCTGTGATATTTGCAAATCATTTTTGTTGCTTTCTATGTTATACCAAAGTTTCCAAAGAGTTTTTGTTAGGTCAGTTTAAATTTTAATGATGTTTATAGTATTCTATATTTGGGGTACCTATTCCATATTTAGCTACCCTTATCATTTTTTAGTTTTTTTATATTTTAATTAAAATTGATCTATGTAACTAAAAATTTTTACAAAATATAGGACCAAAATATTATTGTTAATAATTACAACAAAATTTTTATTTATAATATTTATGCAAATTATGTGTAAAAATCAAAATGATATTCCATATTTGGTCACTTTCCTTTAAAATAAAGTAAAGGAAATATATTTTTAAAATATTAATTTTTTAATTATTATTATAATCAATGTAAAAATAGTAGAACTGACTTTTGCTTTATTTCTGGAATTACTAAAAATCTGTGTGATATGTGTAATTTCATCACTTCCGTGATCACCACCTACGTAATCAAGCGATATAATTCTTATTATTATATTTAAAAAAATAGCATATGGTTAATGTTAAATTGGCAGAATTGATTGCGATATATTTAAATTTCTTAAAAAAAAACTCTTTTTGTTAACTTCAGTGTCGCTCAAATCCCTGTTTTATTTAATTTTTTATATATAATTTATATAACTGATTTATATATAGTAAGTATTAAAACCCAGTATTTGGGCATTAATATTAAAATTTACTTAAAATTTTTATACGACCATATTTATGGTCCAATTAAATAGAGCCTGAAATCACAATTTGGGGGAGTGAATGAATTTTTGACATAAGTTACTTTAAAGTGTCTACAAACAAAAAATATTTAAAAAAAATTCAACCCCCGGGGAAGGGTGGAAAAAATAAATAAAGTGTTTTCTTGCAATTACTTTAAAACAGTTGGAGCTACAAAAAAAATTCTTAACAAAAGTTGTAACACTAAAAATAATAAATTAAAATGGTCTCTACCATTTTTTTCCCAGATGACATTAGGGTTGCTAAAACTTAAGGGATGATAATTTCAATTAAAAAAATATATAACTGTTTAACAAATTCATGAATTTGCATTTATTTTTGACATAATTACCCTTAGAGAGTCTACAAACGAAGTGTAGAAGAGATTTTCTTTCAACCCCCGGAGCAGGGGTTAAAAAAATTAATGTGTTCTTTGGAATTATTTTAAAATTGTGAGAGTTAGAGAAAAAAGTTTTTAACAAAAGCTGTACAGCTAAAAATTCTACATCAAAATGGTCCTTATCATTTTTTCTCCAGATGACATTAGGGTGGCTTAAACTTAAGGGATGATAATTTTAATTAAAAAAATTATAACTATTTAAAAACTTCATGTATTTGCATTTTTTTTTTGACATAATTAACTTTAGAGTGTCCGAAAACGAAGTGAAGAAGATATTTTGTTTCAACCCCTCTGGAAAGGGGTTGAAAAAGGGTAATAATTGTGTTTTATTGGAATTATTTTAAAACGGTTGGAGATAGAAAAAAAGTTCTTGACGAAAGTTTTAGAGCTAAAAATTCTACATCGAAACATTTCTCATCATTTTTTCCTTAGATGACATAAGGGTGGATAAAACTTAAGGGATGGTAATTTTAATTAAAAAACATATAACTACATATTTAACAAATTCATGTATTTGCATTTTTTTGTCATTATTACCTATAAAGTGTCTATAAACGAAGTATACAAGAGTTTTTGTTTTAACCCCCGAAAAGGGGTTGAAAAAAATAAGATGTTTTCTTGGAACTACTTTAAAACAATTACGTTAGAGAAAAAAATTCCTAACAAAAGTTTTAAAACTAAAAATTTTACATCGAAATGGTTTCCATCATTTTTCCCCAGATGACATTAGGGTTGCTAAAACTTAAGGGATGATAATTTCAATTAAAAAATCATAACTATTTAACAACTTCATGTATTTGCATTTTTTCTTGACATAATTAACTTTAGAGTGTCCAAAAACGAATTAAAGAAGATATTTTGTTTCCACCCCTCTAGAAAGGGGCTAAAAAAGGTAATAATTGTGTTTTATTGGAATCATTTTAAAACGGTTGGAGATAGAAAAAAGTTCTTAAAAAAAATGTAGAGCTAAAAATTCTACATTGAAATGGTCCCCATCATTTTTTCCTTTAATGACATAAGGGTGGATAAAACTTAAGGGATGATAATTTTAATTAAAAAAATTATAACTATTTAACAAATTCATGTATTTGCATTTTTTGACATAGTTAACTCTAAAGTGTCTATAAACAAAAAATAAAGTTTATTTTGTTTTAACCCCCGGAAAGTGGTTGAAAAAAAATAAGTTAAGTGTTTTTTGGAATAACTTTAAAACGGTTGAAGTAAGAGAAAAAGAATTCTTTACAAAAGTTGTAAAACTAAAAAATTACATCGAACTGGTTCTCATCATTTTTTTGCAGATGACATTAGGGTTGCTAACACTTAAGGGATGATAATTTTGTTTAAAAGAAATTATAACTATGTAACAAATTCATTTATTTGCATTTCTTTTTGGCATAATTAACTTTAGAGTGTCTTAAAGCGAAGTGTAGAAGATATTTTGTTTCAACCCCCTGGAAAGGGGTTGAAAAAAAATAAAAAGTTGCTTTCTTGGAATTAATTTAAAACGGTTGAAGTTGAAGAAAAAAATGGTATTTTGACAAAAGAAAAATGGTAGATTTTTATTAAATGGCTTAAAACAATGAAATTTTCGAACAACCAAAAAAAGGGCTCTACCGCAAAACAAGTTAAAAAGTGTTTATGTTGTTAGTGTTTAGTGTAAGACGATTATTATTAAAATTCTTATTCTATTTTCTACTGCTGTATTATTAAAAAACTTAGTTTAGGATTAGTTAAACTATATTGCTGTCAAGTATATGCCTTCTTGACTTCATTTGTAGACACTTTTATGTTAATTATATATATATATATATATATATATATATATATATATATATATATATATATATATATATATATATATATATATATATAGAACACATTAATTTTTTTAACCCCGCTCCGGGGGTTAAAAGAAAATCTCTTCTACACTTCGTTTGTAGACTCTCTAAGGGTAATTATGTCAAGAATAAATGCAAATTTATGAATTTGTTAAACAGTTATATATTTTTTTAATTGAAATTATCATCCCTTAAGTTTTAGCAACCCT
This sequence comes from Listronotus bonariensis, assembly GCA_014170235.1. NCBI lineage: Eukaryota > Metazoa > Arthropoda > Insecta > Coleoptera > Curculionidae > Listronotus > Listronotus bonariensis. The sequence goes on from JACEGR010007097.1 coordinate 45,990, forward strand.
AATGTCATCTGGGGAAAAAATGGTAGAAACCATTTTAATTTATTATTTTTAGTGTTACAACTTTTGTTAAGAATTTTTTTTGTAGCTCCAACTGTTTTAAAGTAATTGCAAGAAAACCCTTTATTTATTTTTTCCACCCTTCCCCGGGGGTTGAATTTTTTAAATATTTTTTGTTTGTAGGCACTTTAAAGTAACTTATGTCAAAAATTCATTCACTCCCCCAAATTGTGATTTCAGGCTCTATTTAATTGGACTAATAAGCTTTATCTATGAAAACAACTATTTTTTTATTTAAATTTTGATTTATGCGATGGATTTTTATTTTATATCCTATGCCTAAAGTCAACAGTAATCTAACTTTACTGCAACTATTATTTTGTAAATAACGAATAGCTATAATGCCGTATTTTCAGTGCCGTATTATCCATTAGGCTGACTAGGCTACAGCCTAGGGCGCCATGAAAAAATTGGCGCCAGACAGGGCAGTGGGGATATAAATAAAATAGACGCGAAAAGGAGAGAACTTTTATTTTTGGACTGAAATGGAGGTGAGGAACCTTTTTTTTTTTTGCTCAAAAATTTTTTTAGTAGGAAAATAGGCGCTCTGGGAATTGTAGCCTAGGGCGCCTCATACCCTTGATACGGCCCTGCGTATTTTTTCTGTAACCTTGTATGTAGCAAATTTGTTTTGTCAAATAATACTCTTACATTTAATTATTTAATATAAAAATATACATAGCATTCCATTTAAAATAGCAAAGTTGCCGAAAAATTGACCATTTTTTTTGGGTTGACGGAATGTCACAACCAAACGGCAAAGGTATAATAAAAAAACTATGCATTCTTGCAAAAATCACATCTTTAAAACTTTACTTATTCTAAAGTTGCTTGCAATTTAAATGGGTTAAAATATAGTCGGACACCGTATATTTCAAGCAATTCATTTTTAAGTCCGTTTAAAATCAATTTTTAACCTTTTGTCAATTGCGTTGGGTTTTACGCCGCCGGTTTAGCCTGGCCGTAAATTTTAAACAATAATTATGTCTAGTAAACCTAATTTTGCAAGACCGTTTTAAAAACTCAGCAGTCTATTTTTTATTATTTAGACAACGAAAGAAATCCACTATAAAATACATTTTTTGGGATTTTTACTCCCGTAGTCAAAATGGTAGATAACACAAAATAAAATTGTTTTATTTATAATAAAATACAGGGTGTTTTTACATATTGCCGCCAAACGGAATTTGCAGAATTCTTTCATCAAAATATGAAAAAAAATTATATAAACATGGGTCCAAAATTTTTCGTTCCCAAGATACAAGGGTGAAACTTTGCAAACAACTAAAAAAGAAATCGAAAACACTTATTTTCGTAAAATTTGTTTCAATAGATATAAACGTTATTAAAATAAGTATTGCTGTTGTTACATATTTACTAATAAAAATTATAAAACATATTTTTTATAAGAAAAAGGTACTGCAATGCTTTTTATATGCTGGAAATATACAATTAAGTGTTTTTTTTTCTCTTAAACTAAACAAGATACGAAAAAAAAGAAAACATAAAAGGTGTATATTTGTTTGGTTAATCTAAAGAAAGCACAACAATTGTACTGTCAGTTTCACACATTTTCACTGGCGTACCGTTTATTGTTACAAATATTCATTGGGGTGCCGCTCGAGACGCCACTGGACTTATAAAATGTAATTAAGTTGGTCTAGTTTAACACCCTCTGTATCTGTAGCAAGGAATTTGCAGAACCATGTTAATATGTACTTTGTTTCTTATTTGTATATCATAACCCAACACCCAACTCGGCCCTGTACAAGATACAAAAATAAACTTAAATTATTTTTTTCTTTCTGGAAATACTAGAGGACCCCGCACCATATGAATTAGGACCCGGCATTGGTAAAATTCTTTTAGATTGTAGTATGTTAGAGTCCCATCCCTACGGGTAATATTTCCATAAAAATTTAGGGGGTGACCGGGTTATTTTGAATTAGGGGTTGCCCAAAGTGACGTCACTAGATGATATAAAAAGCACATTATATTACTTTACTTATAATACACTTTTAAAAAACAAAGGTAGAAGATGAAAATTTGGGTTATGTGGTTAACACTGCATACATATTATTTTTAATATATTATAGAATTTGGCTTTAAAGTTTGCTGACCCGCAAATAATCTACAGGGTGGTCCAAACAGTGGCGGCGCCAGGGGTGGGCGCGGTGTGGTGAGCGCCCAACCTAAATTGCTCTCTCCCAACCGTTCGCGCAACCTGCTAATTAAACGCAAAAGAGTCATGTTCAAAAATACATTCCATTTATATAAATTATTTAGTCAGCTCCTATTCAAGTAATCCGAATTATGGAATTCTTGAATAAATGATCTATGGTCGCAATATTAAAAATTACCAGTATGTTGCGCTATGTCATTAGAAGCGGATTTTAGTGTAAAATTTAAATATAAAATATCTTAATAAAATGTTTATAAAATTCCAATTTTTTCCCCTTAGTTATGTGTACCTATTTAAAATTTTAATGACCAAATGGAGAGTTGAAATATGAAAGGTGCTAAGTGCTAAAAACAAGAAGCAGAGTTATTTTGAAAAAATGTTATTATTTTCACATTTTAAAAGCTACGGGTCAACAAAATCTAAACACAAGATGTATTCTGACGCCAGTTAAGGTGAACTACAGGCACATGACTCTTTCTCAAGTTATTCTCCTTGGCACATAGCACCTTTCTATGGTATAAACTCATTTAAAAAAAAGACACTTAGCCCCTTTGATATTTTAACGCCTCAAATGTATATCATTTATTACCACAATAAAATACAGTGATGATATTAAAATAGCTACCACTTTGTCTTTTAAATAGGACTTTTTTTCAAATAGAAGTGGGAATCATGTGGAATCTTGTTATAAAGGCCCTTATATTCTCTTCTTAACGCCACTTTGTTTATGAAAATCGGCCCAGCCGTTCCACACTTAGAACCGTTTGTAATTTGGCTTAAATACCGTACAAATAGTGCGGTTTTAATAAAATTGGCTTGTAAGTCTAGAACGGCCATGCCGATTTTCAAAAACACAGTGGCGCTAAGTAGAAAATTTAAGGACCTTTAAAACAACGAAAACATAACTTCCATTTCTTTTTGCAAAAAAGTTGCCAGTGCCCCTTGATACTAGACCACGTGACCAAAGTTATTTTAATGCCCAAAAGTAGCTTAAGTGACACCATTCTACACAAATTTTACCCGATCTCGATATCTTGACCCATTCAAAAGTTAAGTGGGAGAGAACTTTTAAAAATCGCAATGTATGTACAAACTGGAACTAAACTTTAAACGCCTGTGACTTTAGAACGACTGGACCGATTTTTAAACATAAAATGTGGATGAATAGAGAATCGAAAGGCCTTTAAAACATAGTGCCTATTTCCATTTGAAAAAAAAGTTGCTAATGCCTAAACCAAAATGATCTTAATGTCAAAGAGCAGTTTAAGTGACACCATTTTACTCAAATTTTACCCGATCTCAATCACTTGTCTCATTCAAAAGATAAAGGAGGGGAGGGACTCTTTTAAGATTCTCACTGTATATATCACTAAAGGTGGTAGTAATATATTTTTGGTTTACACAGCCTACTAAGCAAACAACTTTCTCGTAAACCGTTTTTTTATCACAAAAATACAAAAACCAAATATTTGAATTTTTCTGTGGCCATTATGCTGCTGTAGCTTAACTTTTAAAATTGATCTTGTACCTACAATAAATTTTGGTCATCCACAGGCTTTTACCCCCATTAATACCCCCTTACCACATTTTCTACTTTTTCGAGTTAGAGGCTTTAATGAAGTATTGCCAACATATTATGTTATGTGACCTGGCCCTGGTAACTTTAACAGCCAAGAATTTTCTGTAATACCTTTGTAACTTTGTGCCATATGATTATTTTATAGGTTATTTCAGTGCTTAAGTGTTCCATATGCAAAGGCCAATAGAAAGCCAGAATTTCACGCGCTCATTTGGTGCTTGTTTGTGCCGTGTCAGTGTTATGCAGTGAGTTGAGGCTAACGCGTCTTACTACTACTTGTATGTGGAGACTTGATGTGCTAAATTATAAGTATAAAAAGGGTAAGTAAATGCATACATTGTTTATTTATGTATCTAAAAATATATACTTTTGCTTGCATCGTTCAAAAAGGTGTATATTTTATTTAATTGATTTAATATTTAAATGTAAATAGCCTAGTTTATATACGGTTTCGCTTATGTGACCTGACCTTAAATTCGACCTAAACTAGGTATGTTTCAAACGTTTACATGCAGTTTTCGACCGACCTAAAAATGGGTGGAATTTAGTACCTATAAGGCCATATAAACTAGGCTAATATCTCAAAATAAGAATTTGGCATATGGAACAAATAAGCACTAACCCGACGATATTTCTTCCAGGGGAGCGTAAACAATCATGTAACTTTTTTGTTACAGAATGGATATGGATCGAAAACAAATTAACACTGTAAAGAGAAATCTATTTGATACGATTCCTGATGTTTCTAAAAGAAACGATGTTGAAATGTCTGAATGTTCGTCCCCTGCGCCGTCATTACCTTCTGATGTCGCGAATATGTTTGATAGTGACGATTCAGTCTGGGATCCTGATTATAATGCAGAACCACTCAGAACAAATTTTGACTATAATAGTGATTCAAGTTCAACTTTTTCTGATGGAAACAAACAAAATACAGAGAGTTCTACAAAAATGGTGTCAGAATGTGCCGAAAAATGTACAGAAGAAAGCTCAACAGAAAATAACATGGAAAATCAAGAGGTCGGAGCAAGCAGCAAGAAGACTTCTAAAAAAACAAGAAAGCGATTGAGAAATCCTGAGAACTGGACCAGAAATGTGAAAAAAGTTCAGCGAGAACACGGGCTTCAATATAAGGACGAAAAAGGAGTTGTCCATGCTCCAAGGCAATGCCAATCCAAGTGTTTGAAAAGTTGTACCTATCAATGTCTTAAAAATATTAATACGAACGAAAGGGAGATCATATTTAAAAACTTTTGGCAACTAAGTGATAGCAAAAAAGGCGCATTTTATTCAAAATTTGTACAAAAAGTTCACCGAAACGGAGGTATGTGAAAACAAAAAATATTTCGGACTGCCAGAAACAAAATTCGTTTCAATATTACCTTGAGGTTTTAAATAAGCAAATTAGAGTATGTAGGGAATTTTTTTAACCACTTTAAACATTAGCAAACAGAGAATTTATTATTTCTTTAAAAAAACTATAAGGATAACTCAGGGATTGCTAAGACTCCTTTGAAAGGAAAACACGTAAAGAAAGTCTTACCATTAGAAGCTCTAGATGGGGTACGAAAACATATTGAGTCTTTCCCCCATATAGAGTCTCATTACTGTCGATCAGATCGTGTTAGATTGTATTTAGATCCGTGTCTCTCTATTGAAAAAATGTATCGACTATACCTAGAAAGTGACTTTGGTAAAAATTGTCCGGTTAAATCACATAAGTATAGAGAAATTTTTACAAGAGAATATAATTTGGGTTTTCTTCTACCAAAAAAGGATAGATGTGATACCTGCGAGAAATACAAATTAATTGAAAATAAAACTGAAGAAGATAAAAAACATTATGATTTTCACATAAAAAATAAAATCGAAGGAAAAATAGAAAGAGATTTTGATAGAAACACCTACAAATTTGACCAGTCTACTGCTGTTTTATGCTTTGATATGCAAAATGTTTTTGCTCTACCGAAAGCTGAGGTGTCAAATTTTTTTATAAAAAAGTTTTCAGTATTTAATTTAACTGTTCACTGTTCCACAGATAAAATTACCTACTGTGCACTCTGGCATGAAGCCATTTCAGGCCGTAGTGGTAATCACATTGCCAGTGCTCTTATAAAGCTCTTAAACACAATTTCAGAAACTAATCCTAATGTAAATAAGTTTATATTATGGTCGGATTCTTGTGTCCCTCAAAACCGCAATTCACACATGGCCTTAGCAATAAAGTATTTCTTACATCTCAATAATCGCGTTAATACAGTTGAACAAAAATTTTCAGAGCCTGGACATAGCTTAGTTCAAGAAATCGACTCTGTTCACAGTAAAATAGAAAAGTATTTAAAGCATAGGGAAATATATAGTCCTGTTTCACTCTTAAGACACCTCACAAATATACCCCCGGTAGAGCACCTCTCAAGGTGCTGCAACTAAAAAAGAAGATTTTTTAAATTTTCAAACAGTAAGCCAAACTCTAAATTTTAAAGATCTGCCTTTTACTAAAGTTAAACAAATTAACTATAAAAAAGATAACCCCTTGCATATTAGTTTTAAATGTGATTTTAATAAAAATGACAATTTTACTTGCGTTAGACTTAATAAACATGAGACACGCGGGTCTGCTAAAAACAGGGCAAAAACGATCATAATAATATGATTCATTATTAACTTCTCCATGGTAAAGTTATTACACTGAAAAACCTACAGTCGATGCTAAAAAAATAAAGCATATTGAGTCTATGTTTGCTTACATGCCTGAGGTTGACAAAATATTTTACAGAACAATATTTTCTTCACTAAATAAATAATTTTATTTCTTCCAACTGCAATTATTTGTTGTAATGTTAAACTTTTATTTACTGTTTGTAATGCATGTTAATGTTAAACTTTATTTACTGTTTGTTTCACATGTTTTGATTCTTAATAAATTTTGAAAACAAAAAGCAGTTTTCTTTTTTAATGTACTCTTGCATTTTTTTTAAAGGTGCTGTAATATAAGGTTAAAAATAATCTAATAAACTGTGGTCTAACTATAAAATGACACATAAGATAAGTAGAAACGCATACTAAAATATTTTACTTAAAACGTTATAAAATAATTCAGTTTTGTACTTCATTGCATATGGAACAAATGTGCAACTTCCTTTACTAATTTTATTTTTTGTTCCATATGCAAAGGTTTTTATTTTTTTCTCAAATTTAAGAAGAGTCAGTAAAAATTTGAAGTCATAATCCAGCACACCATTTTAAATAAAATTTTTTGAATTAACATCATTTTCATGAGTTTTGAAATGAATGTATAAAATATTACCAAATATTTAAATGTAAATATCTCAAAAGAAGAATTTGGCATATGGAACAAATAAGCACTGACCCG
>JACEGR010007098.1:0-53154 GCA_014170235.1 Listronotus bonariensis
TCATTAACAAAATGATTTATAAAAACCTAAACGAAAATAAATTTTAAACACCCTGTAGGTATCTTCGAAATCATCCACTTTCGAACTGAGGTAAATTGAGTTAGATGGTCATATTTTAACTTCAAGAATTTGTGGTATTTTCGCACCTCTTAAACACACCCTGTATAAGCTATTTATGCTCTTCAAAAAATGTGTTTCTTTCTTTTCATTTTTCTCTTTTATCAAAGTTATTAAACAAAAATCCTTGATCGACTTAAGTCCCTTAACACTTTTATCCAACACCACCATACATTCTCAACATATGTATATCACCGCGTGGCATAATTCAATACATACGTCAACATGCCCGAGTGCAAAATCCTTTTGCATCACCGCCTTTTCATTCAGCTCGCCGAACACAACCTTTTACTTAACCTGTCAAAAGTGACAGCTTTATACGGAGTCAGGGTGGGCCATGAACGCGAATAAGGGCGCACAGTGTGCCCTTTTGGGAAAATATGTCAATCAACATTGTAACAGCTTATTTGATGGGCATCTGTTGAACGGTTTCAACTACTGGACAAAAGGTCTGTTGTGCAGTATTATTGTGCAAGAGTATGTCACTTATATTATTACATTTTGTGTTTGGGTTTAATACATATTACATTCCGTAATTCAGTTGTATACAGGGTGATTTAAAAGTAAATCATGTAACTTAAGGCGGGTGATTCGTAAGTGTAATTCGCAAAGTGCCTACTTCATTTTTAGAAATTTTACAAGAGCATATTTGAAAGCAGAATTTAACAGTGATGTCTGGTACCATACAGTAAAAAAAATATTTAAAATAATTGTTTAAGTAAATACTAAATTTTGACATCATACAATTAAGGGTGCAGTTATTTAGTGTTGATCTGGATTATACGGAATAAAAAATTTAAAAATTAATAAATATTTAGGTTTAAAAATTGAAATTTTTGAGCTTTTTGTTAAGAAAATTCTAAAACGTTTGACATTAAATGCCAAATATGTTTGTTTGGTTATAGTGTCATAGTGACGTACATAACTAGTTGCTGGTGTATTTATTATTTTATAATGCAAAAAATTTATAAGTTAGTTGAGTTTTCCTGAAGAGACTTTAGCATCTAGCAAAGTTAACCATGTATTATTTAAATTAAGAGATATTGATGCTACACATTTATCTTTATTTAATAATATGTATGCACTTTCCTTAACTTTGAGTTTTTAGAAAAATTTTCCTTTGTTAAAATACTTGAAGCATTCCAGTTTATTCTGTGATTGTTTTTAAATGCGTGCTGACAAATTTTAGATTTGTGAAACTCTGTGTTTTTATGTATGTTTTGTGTTCTTTTATGCGTTTAGATAATGGCCTATAAGTTTCACCTATATAAAATTTATCACATACACAAGGTATTTTATAGATAGTATTTTTTGTACTTTCATTTATGTTGTGTGGTATTGGTTTTGTTAATTGAGATCTTATAGTGTTTTGTGTTTTAAGGATTATGCGAGTATTAAGTTTATTTCCTATTCGTTAAATTTTATTTGGTATGCGGGGAATGTATGGTGAAAATAAATTAGTAATAGATCTATTTTAATTCTGTCTTTGGTTTTGATTAGCAAATTCAAGGAAACATTTAAAATTAAGAGGATAAGTATTTTGAATTAACATATCTTTTTAAAAATATTTTTCAGTGTTGATATTTTCAATAAAACAAATTATTTTAATTCTATCAAATAGACTTTTTACAACTACCTTTTTAACCATTATTAGGTGATTTATTTATAAAACTAAAATAATTTGTTCTAATGAAAATATAAACACTGGAAAATATTTTTTAAAAGAAATGTTAATTCAAAACAAATGTTTTCTTGAATTTGATAATCAAAACCAAAGACAAAATTAAAATGCACATTTATTTTTACCATACATTCCCGGCCTACCAAATAAAATTAAACGAATAGGAAATAAACTTAATACTTGCACAATCTTTAAAACACAAAACACTATAAAATCTCAATTAACTAAAACAAAACCACACAACATAAATGAAAGTACAAAAAATGTTATCTATAAAATACCTTGTGAATGTGATAAATGTTATATAGGTGAAATTTGTAGACCATTAGCTAAACGCATAAAAAACACAAAACAAACATAAGAAACACAAAATTTCACAATTTTAAAATTTGTCAGCACGCATTTAAAAACAATCACAGAATAAACTGGAATGCTTCATGTATTTTAGCAAAGAATATTTTTTTTTTAAACTAAAAGTTAAGGAAAGTGCATACATATTAATAAATAAAGATAAATGTGTAGCATCAATATCTGTTAATTTAAATAAAACATGGCTAACTTTGCTAGATGCTGAAGTCCCTTCAGGAAAACTAAAAATCAACTATCTTATAACTTTTTGTATTAGAAATAATAAATACACCAGCAACTAGTTATGTACGTTACTATGATACTATAACCAAACAACTATATTTGACATTTAATGTCAAAGGTTTTCAGAATTTCCTTAACAAAAGCTCAAAAAATTAAATTTTTAACCTAAATAATTGTTAATTTTTAATTTTTTTATTTTAATTTAATTTTATCTTGACAACGGTGGCAGACTTGCACCGAAACGTCGCTTTAAAGTTTTTTTATTTACCTATTTTTATTTAATTTTATTTTTTTGATTTTTTGGTTTTTTAATCTGACTTGGCGCGTATCCAAAAATAACATCTATTAAATAAATCCGCCGAACCAATATAGAACATATCTTCAATTCTGGATTATACGGGGTTACGCACTTTGTGATTTAAACTGACGAGATTCTGCATAATAAAATAATTGTACAGCTTTATACAAGGTGTCTCTACAAAGAGGTACCATGGGCCAAAAATACAACGATTTAGCTAATAGAGTCGAAAAGTTGATCGTTTGCAAGATACAGGATCTCAAAATTTTAATTTTATTTTGGGTATTTTTAAATATTTTATTTAAAATTATTTTCTTTTACAAAATTTGGTACAACCAGTGTTTTTCAAGTAATAAATAAAAAGCTTCTCATATTTTCCTTTGTTTAATGTAGAGGGAGCCACCAGCACCTATTTGTTTTTTTTAACGTGTAATTACTTTATTTGCCTTGGTATATTATGATCCTAGTAAAAAAATGTATTCTCCCACTTTTTTGCACAAAAAAGTATATTTCATAAATAGCGCTACCAGCAATCGATTCCAACATGTTAAAAATTAAACATTTTATTTCACATAAAAATCCTTTATGCTCTATTTAGGTCACCCGGGTTTCTCAAAAGGTTTGTACAAAAAGTAAGTACAATTTTTAGGCCAAAATTAAACGACTTAACACAATTTGCCCTAATTAAGAAGTCGATCGTTGGCAAGATACAGGGTGTCAAAGTAAAAAAAATGACACCCCGAATTTTGCTAACCAGCAACCTTTTTGACCAAAGTAAATTGCATGAGATTATTACATTTAGGCCCAAAGAATTTGTCGTAGCATTTTGAACACACCTTTTGGACACTACCAGGTGGCCTAGATAAATAATGAATATATGCAATGGCAAATTTTGGTATGGAATAAAATTTCTAATCTGAAATATCTTAAAAACAGTTGCTGGTAGCAATATTTATTAAGTTAACATTTTTATGCAAAATATATGGAAGAACAAAACATTTATACCAATTACATATTTTTCCTATCTTTAATATCATGCTAGTTATAAGTGCCCTACCAAATTGACAAAATTTGAAAAGAACTCGGCATTTCCAAAACAAATCAAGTTAGACATGATTTACTTATACCGCTGAATATGTTTCAAAACTCAAAACAAAGATTATGCCATCAGATTTGTTTTATCTCTTTAAGTTTTCGCTATACCCTGCACGGTCAACGAAAAGGTGCCACCCTGTACGATTTTAGTGTACTAGTAAGCTATAGTTTGCTTAAACAAAATATTAGTTGGATTTAGAAAACTAAGAAAAAAATTAACAAGTTTATCAGTAAGTTTTTAGGTAAAGTGTTTACCACATTTTTGGTAAACTATTTACCACATTTTTAAGACGCTACCATTGGCCCAGTTCCCGTCTGGCGTCTTGTTAGGATTTTTATTTTATTGAATGAAAATAATTTTAACCGAGTGCTAATAAACCTTTGTTTATAGATTGAAACCTTTTTATTGTAAGTAACTTAATATTAAATATTTCAATATTTTACTTCTTTTTAAAGTAGAATTACTGAAAATTATCATTTTTTCGTGTCTCTGACTACCCCTAACCCCTTAAAGTAATCATAACTTTTATTATATTGTGTAAGAGCGGAATAGTTTTTCATAATGTATAAAAGTTTTAATTTTCTTATAATGTTAAATAAACTTTTTAATTTTATTCTGGAGAAAAGCCAAATAATATTGTGTTTAAATTTAATCTCACAGCAAACAAATAAAGCATAAAATACTTCATAGTATGCTTTTTGCACAAAAAAGGTATACCTTATAAGGATCGTCCTGAGCAACCATTTTAAAGATATTTGGTTTAAAATATTTAGTGCAACCAAAAAATATATAGGAAAATATTCTAAACCATTTGTATAAGATATAGCAAGTGTATTTATAGGTAATACGCTGGAATTTAAGTGTATTTTCTATTTGCACTAAACAGTTCAAACGCAAATATCTTGGGGTTAGTTAGAACTCTTTCCATAAAATATACCTTTTTTTGGTTGAAATTATAAAAGAGTTTACTGGTATACATAGATAACACATAGGCACATACAGGGTAGTACGAAAAAATTGCGACGTGTTAAAGAAACTTTAAGTTGTGTAGGTAGCGCCCAAGGAAAATAAACTTTTAATAAGAAGCGCTCGATCCCATTTAAGCCTATGTTCGCTAAATTTTGTGACGTATTCTTTTCCCGTATTTCTTTGTTTACAATCATGCTGGAAGGTTTCTTCGAGATTTTGGTGTTATTTTTTTGCTTTTTAGTCATTGGAATTTTATATATGTTTAGTTTTTACTGTTTATAGTTAAATTGAGTAGTTATTGGTACTGCAGTTACAGAGTAATTTTAAAACCTGTAAACAGGGGTCACTGACCTTTGGATATTTTTTTACTAAGGGTAAGATGCATTTTTTTAATGTTTTTAGTGATTTTATTTTATGGTATGCAAGTATTGGCTTATTTTGTTAGACAGAAAATATTATGGCAAAAAGGTGACGTTACAAATAGAGCCTATATTTTCGCACAAATATAAAAATCAAGCGCTCCTTATTGAAAAGTTTATCATCCTTGGGTAGCGCCCATTATTTTGCACGGTTGCAAGTTAATATAAGATCTAAACATTTCGTGTAGAAAACCCTTAGTACGAGTTTAAAAGAACCACGCCCTTAAACATTCATGTGGCTCTTAGAATGATTTTGTATTTTTAATAATGTTATTATTTTTACATTTCATATGTTTACACTACACACATATGCACAAAAAGTGCTAAAATATTCATTGAAAATATTTAATTCTCGCATCACACATAAACAGCCACCCCTATTAATTTACATGTTCAAACACGAGGGTTGCAAAATCTAGCAACTTAATCTCTATAGACAGTAGACTGTAAATGATGCTAGCATTGGAAAAATGGATTAGTTGTGTATATGACCCTAGCTCTGGGGAATAACTATTGCCTGTTACAGTGTTTTGGTATCCCATGGGAAACTTTTGGTCCCCCTGTTTAAAAACTTTAGATGAATTTTAGTGACAATAGTATGTTTTATCATGTAGGTAAATTAATTGGTTAAACCAATCTAAAGGCCTATTAATCAGCTAATTTTATGAAAACAATTTCATAGGTTCCAATGCATTATTTACAAGATAAAGACATGTATGTCGTACCAGCTCAATTCTTACAATTTAGTGTTTATGTCTTGAAAACTAACAGATATACAGGGTGATTCAAAAATCGATCATGAAACTTAAGGGGTGATTCTACTTGACAAAATAAGGGTAGAGCTTCATATAATTTTTTTCAAAATATCATTCGTTTTCGAGTTACAAGCCGGCAAAGTTCAATTTTAATTTTGGTTTTTTCGCCGTATTGCATTTATTTTTAACCAATCCAGTTGATATTTGGCACACAAATCGAGCTTTGTAGATTCTAAAATTTTAAGGTTAAAGTAGTTTTTTTAAATACCGCCAGAGGGCATTTTACCTAAAACCTTAAAAATTTACTATACATCATAACTTTTTATTTTGACAGATATCGCAAAGCTGGGGGCGCCATTTTATAGACAATCAAAAACCTAAAAAATAGGGTACTTTTTATTAAAGTCGATAAACCTCACCGTTTAGGCACCAATAGACATCAAAGTTTTCATCAATTTCAATTAAATTACCTACATATATACAGGGTGTCCAGTAACTCAACCGACAAACTTAACCAAACGATTCTACAACAAAAAATAAGAAAAAACTTTATATTAACATATGTCCTAAACGTTGTTTTGAACTACGAGGTGTTAAAAATTTACAAAAACAAATGGTTTTTAAATATTTAGCACACCGTAGTTCAAAAACTAAGACGTTTAGGACACATGTTTATGTCAAGTTTTTTCTTATTTTCGGTTGTAGAATCGCCCTGCAAAGTTTGTCGCTTGAGTTACTGGACACCCTGTATGTCTGTAGGAAATTTGATTGAGACTGATAAAAACTTTGATGTCTATTGGTGCCTAAACGGTGAGGTTTATCGACTTTATTAAAAAAGTACCATATTTTTAAGTGTCTATAAAATCGCGCCTCCATCTTTGCGATATCTGTCAAAATAAAAAGTTATGGTGTAAATAAATTTTAAGTTTTGGTAAAGTGACCTCTGGCGGTATTTTAAAAAAATACTTTTGTCTTAAAATTTTAGAATCTGCAAGCTCGATTTGTGTGCCGAATATCAACTGGATTGGTTAAAAAATAAATGCAATATGGCGAAAAAACCAAAATAAAAATTGAACTTTGACGGATTGTAACTCGAAATCAAATGACATTTAGATTTTTTATGAATCTCTACCCTTATTTTATCAAGTAGAATTACCTCTTTAAGTTTCGTGATCGATCTTTGAATTACCCTGTATATTATACACAGAACTAATACATCTTAAATTCGTTGACTGCTTACATCTATTTTATAATAAAATTTAATTTTACTATGTGTTTTCTTTGTCCACGGAAAAACGTATTGAGGAACGTTAAATACAGAATAATAAACTTAATAGGAAGAAGTTTCTGTTGATTTTACAACTGTAAGTGGCTAAGAATTATAGAAAACTAAAAACCATATTCTACGGGTTATTTTATGAGAAAAAAACTAAAATCCACCTAAATGCATTTACTTGAACCACCCAAAAAGCAGAAAAAAATATATAAAAACAAGGTAATTTAATGAAGATCATTTTTAACATCTTAATGTTATTTAATACAGGGTATCCAAGAATATGTGGGAGATCTCTCGGATTCATATACAAGGTGTTCAAGAATATGTGGGATATTTCTCAGGTTTATATAAAACACGTAAAAAAAATGTGACAAGTTCTTAATTTTTTTCTTTAGCCCCTGTTTACAGAGATGTGTGCCCTTAAAGAGCGCCGCTGGAAATTGGTTTTTCTTGAATAACTTTTATGTTACTTGGTATAATAAAATAATTTTTTAATATAATAAATACAAAAAAGGACTCTTTAAAATGGTGAACTTGTCAAATATTTGCCCTTATTAGTTCGCCAGGGGTGCACTTACCCTTACACAAAAGCGGTAATTATTTTTAAACCCTGTATAATAAAAATATAAAGTAAGTATTTGTGAAAAGCTTTAATCCTTAGCTAAAAAAAAGGTTCTTGGATGTGGATAAGTAAAATCGTTTTCGACAAAAACAAAAAGTTTTTATATAGTAGAGACATCTAAAACCAATAGGTTATTCAGTTAAAAATGGTAGCAAAAAAAACTCATAAAAACAGAATTTTTATTTTTACGAAATTAAAAAATAATGTTGCAGCATTGTAGAGGGTTCCATAAGGTTTATTAATTAAAGCTAGGGAATGCATAATATAAAAGGAAGTCTATGTCTGGCCGAAAAAAAAATAAATACGACCCTATTTAATCAAAATGTTTCTTATTCTCGAAAACGCTTTACATTATCCATACCGGACAGAATTATCTTTTTTAGCTAAGGTTTGAGTCTATTTAAAAATGTTATTTTCATTACTTTATCATACAGGGTGTAAAAATAATTAGTACTATTGTGCAAGGGCTAGTTTGCCCCTGGCGAACTAAGAAATGCAGATGTTTCACAGACACCAAAAATATGGCTAAACATTTTTTACTATTCCTTTTATCTGGTTAAGATACCTAATAGGTGTTCCTTTTACCAGTTAATTTTTTTCAAAAGTAATGTCAAAGTCTAAAGTGTCCATCAGACATTTCATTTTTAATTTTTTTTCAGTTTTCCAACAAGTTTATCAGTAAGTTTTTAGGTAAACTGTTTACCACATCTTTGGTAAACTATTTACCACATTTTTGAGACGCAACCATTGGCCCAGTTTTCTGGGTCTGGCGTCTTGTTAAGATTTAATTTTATTCGATTAAAATAATTTTAACTGAGTGCTAATGAACCTTTGTTTGTAGATTGAAACCTTTGTATTGTAAGTATCTTAATATTAAATATTTCATTATTTTTTTTTAAGTAATAATAACTTTTATTAAATTGTGTAAGAGCAGAATACTTCTTCATAATGTATAAAAGTTTCAATTTTCATGAAATATTAAATAAACTTTTTAATTTTATTCTGGAGAAAAGCCAAATAATACTTTGTTTAAATAAACATTTTCTTACAGTAACACAAATTTTTTTGAAAAAATGTTATCTTTAGAGTATATTTATGTCAAAATATTATTGTGACATGGAATAGACTGAAGATTTTGCTTTTAAATAAAAATTTATTTTTTTGTTTACCAAATAATACTTAGGAAATATAGCGTAAAAGTTTTACCGTACTTATTAATATTTATGACCAACCAACCGCACTTTTAAACTTTCTGTGGGTATATTTTGTTACTACCATTAAATTGATTATTGGGGGTAATTCTTTTAACGAATATCCTGCGATCTTAAAATAATAATTGAAAATGTTTGCTCGATATAACTTATTTTTTTTTTAATTCTTTAAAACAAAACCAATAAATATTCAATTTATAGGCGTTCAACCAATTATAACCGCGGTAATAATTGGTGACAACTTTGACGTATAATACATTGTTTAAACGTCAACATAACCGATTGGTAAATACCGTTTTAAAATTGGTTCTTCGCCTAAAATTGATGAATGATTTATTAAATAAGCGTATATCTTGAGACTGTACTGTATAGCAAAATTTACAACCTTAAAAAGTGCTTACTTGTTTAAGTATCTTCAAGAATGGTTATTACGAGTACCCTTATCGTATTATCAACAAACATATTTCCTAAATTACCACTGTAAGACAAATTATTATTATTATATCTAGGAGCTCTACAAATAATTATAATACGACTACGTAACTACAACAAAAGAGAACAAGCACCTGTCCCAAGTAGTTAAATAAACAGTGTCTCTGCCAGCTTAAGAAAATTTCGCAGAAAGTGTAAAAGATAATTCAGCAATTTTAGTACTTCTGTTTGTCTAATTGCCACAATTAACCACAGGAAATCCTATAGATAAGAAGTAAACCAGGCTGCGTTTCATGAAAATATCTTTAATTAGTACCATTGTTAAAATAATGACTCTTTTCTTTAAGTGAAAAAATTGAGTACTTGCGTGCGTAGAAATTAGTCCTAAGTAAATTGGTAATGTCGATTTTTAGTCTTTTTATTTGTATAACTAATGATGGCATCGATACAAAAAGAAATGATTACTGTTTCCAGTATTTTCACATAGGAAGGGATCCTAATGGTGTTATAAATAATAATTAGATGTAAGCCCATCGAATTTCATAATTGCAAAAAAAAAAATGTGGAAGATACAACATGCACGTAAGGGAAATAACGCTCATATAAATTTACTACATAAAGCTTATGCTTTATGTGGTAGCATTTGCTACCCTCTGTAACATCGTCCAACGGTAGCAGATTTGTCACCGAAACGTCGACTTTTAGTTTTTTAGATACTTATTTTTAAATTTTTTTTGACTTTTTGGTTTTTTAATTTGAATTTGGCGTGTACCCAAATAAATATCATCTATTAAATAAATCCGCCACAAAAACAAAAAAATACTATAATATCTCAATTAACAAAAACAAAACTACACAACTTTAATGAAAATACAAAAATTGTTATTTATAAAATACCTTGTGAATGTGATAATTTGTTTTATATGTGAAACTTGTAGACCATTAGCTAAACGCATAAAAAACACAAAACATACATAAAAAACACAGAATTTCACAAATCTAAAATTTGCCAACAAGCATTTGAAAACAATCACAGAATAAACTGGAATGCTTCAACTATTTTAGCAAAGAAAACTTGTTTTAAAAAAGCAAAATTAAAGAAAGTGCGGACATAATATTAAATAAAGATAAATATGTAGCATCAATATCTGTTAATTTAAATAACACATGGTTAACTTTGCTAGATACTGAAGTATATTCAGGGACAATTAAAAACTAAGTATCTCATCACCTTTTTTGTATTATAAACAATAAATACACCAGCAACAAGTTACGTAAGTCACTATGAATCTATAATCAAATAAACATGTTTGCCATTTAATGTCAAACGACATTCAGAATATCCTAAAAATAAAGCTAAAATTTTATAATTTTAAAACCTAAATAATAGTTAATTTTTTATTTTTATTTAATTTTATCTTGACAACGGTGGCAGACTTGTCACCGAAACGTCGACTTTTAGTTACTTATTTTTAAAAAAATTTGGACTTTTGGGTTTATTAATCTGAATTGGCGTGTACCCAAATAAATATCATCCATTAAATGAATCCGCCAAACCAATACAGAACAAATTTTCAATCGTACATCGTTCTCGAATAATGCATGTGTTACGCGATCTTAGCTGCATGCAATATTTTGGAGCAGTATTTATGGCTTGGTGGGAGAAGATGAGATAATATTTTTATTTTTTAACGGCACAAAACCCGTCGTTTACAAAGTCGCAAGAATCAATTTGCTACCACCAGTTTTCTTTCTAAAACGCCTCGAATTTTGTCGACTTTGGTGGCAGTTGAATATCATCGTTTACCTTCCTATAGAGAATATTTACAAAAAAAAAACATTTTATTTGTATAGAAAAAAAAACAAAAAAATGGTATTGAGGCTATCTCAGTAACCGGCGGATCATTAAAAATGTCATTAACGTACGTTAAGATTATTATCTCATGTGCTTGCTTAACAATGTAGCTTTAAACTTTATCGTTTTCAGTATTCATGTAATTAATTTTATATATTAAACCAAAAAAGTCAACGACACACGGTGTTATCAAGCGGCTCACCCATCCTAAGTTTTAACCCTGCCCTACGTCGCTCGGACTTTAGTGATTGAACGGGAATGTTAACGTGGTATAGCTGAAACTAAGAAAAATTACCAGATATTAGTCGACATATACCTATTTTTTAATTTGCAAGAGATTTTTTCTCATAAAAAAATTAAAATAAAGCATAAGAAATAAATAGTGTTGAAAAGTCTTAGTAACCGGATCATATATTTTAAAAAAGTTACGTGAATTTGTGCAGTTTAACAATGGTCGCTAGCAGAATGACTTTTAGGGAAGTGCATTTGCATCTACAAACGGTGCATTTTATATGAACGTAAAAAAATTTAAACAGCAAAAAAGAAAACAAAAGGCTTTACCTAAAAACCATTCTTATGAAACTATTAAGTTTAAATCACACGGATATTTCACTAAATATATTTTGCTTATTGAAAACCAAAATAATAACTTGGAAATGGAAGTTAATGTGCCAAAATGACAGAAGGGTGCAAGTGCACCCTTGCACCTCCCTCCCGGCGCCCATGAGTTCAACTTTCATGAACATGCTGCAAAATGTGGCTTGGCGTTCTAAATATAACAAATCTGGATTAAGGTAAGAACATATTAAAGCCATCTACTGAGCCCCAAGACATGTAAAATTGCATTTTACAAAAAGGATACCAAAGTTGACGTGACGTTATTTAACCAAACAACGTGGAGGTCCGAACTAAAATCGCATAAAATTTATTTGTGTAATAGGCACTGGTTGACGACCTGTCTAAAATATTTATATCATATGTTTTGTTTTAATAGATGAAAAAAAACAAAATAATTTAAAAGTTAAAAAGTAGTATTGAGACGTCTCAGTAACCAAAGGATCATTTAAAAAATCATGTAAATTGGTGCATAAATTTTTAAATTGAAAAAAAAATCTTAAGTAAGGTAAGAATCAAAACGGTCTAAGTAACAAATTTGATTTCCTAAAATATTGGATTTTAAAGTTAGTTCTGGTTGGGACCCCGCACCTTTGCATTGAAAACCGGCATCGCTAAGATTATTTAGAATTGTGGTATGTGAGAGTCCCATCTCTAAAAGCCGCGTCCACATTAGTAAATAAATGTGTTGTATGTTGAATCTAGAATTCGGCGCAAATATTTGCGGCGCAAATTTCACGTTCTACCCACGTTCAATTTTACGTTGTGTGTCGTGCGTTCGTGCTCAAAACGTGTGTGATCTTAAGCCGCGTCCACACTAGTAAAAATTTACGTTGTGTGCGCCATGCGGCACAAATTTGTATGTGCGTTTAAAATTTTTGCAAGTGTGGACGAGTTCGCCGCATAGAAACACACGCAAAAATTTTCGCGACATTCAACGCACGCGATCCGTCGGTTGTCGGTTTTTTTCAACATCAAAGAGATTTGCGCCGCAATATTGTTTTAGTGTGGACGTATTTACGTTAACGCAATGATTTTGACAAATGTTGTTATTATGACTTGCTGTTTAGAAATTATAGAAGTTAACTGATATCCATCTTTCTAATTTGTTCTAAACCAACCATTCTGTGCCTATGTCTGATGTAATGTTAATGATGAAAAGAAAATGCGCTACTTTTATCGTGGTGCAAAATCTTATCAAAAAAAAAAAAATGGAGGAAAAAAATAGAAAAAAGACGATATTGGATTAAACATTTGTATCAAAATAAAAAACAATTTGATGGCGTAAAGTTATTATATCAGCTATCCTTGGATGAAAGTACTGGGCATTTCAAAATTTTTTTGCGTATGTCTACAAATGACTTTGAGATTTTAATAAATAAGATTGGACCAAAAATTATCAAAAAGGACACCAAGCTTAGAGAAGCCATATCCGTGAAGGAAAGGTTAGCTGTCACATTACGTTTTATGGCTACTGGAGATTCATATACAAGCCTTCAATATCTTTTTAAAATATCCAAACAAAGCATATCATTGATAGTTCCAGAAGTATGCAGTGCTTTAATTGACGTTCTAAAAGATTATGTAAAGGTAATGTGGTAATAAAACTTAATTTTTATTTTTTAAAAATTTATTATCTTTCAAAAACAACAACTGTAAGGCGAAAACTTTAATAAAAACTGAATTTTCATTCGAAATAATACGTATAACACATTTTGCGATTTCTTCCCAAGCATCATTCTTTTTGTTTTTATGAAAATGCCACTTATCGCTTGGATCCCATAAAAGTCTTTGTTTTTGATATTCTTGTATCAGAAGAAGAACATCCTCTTTATTTAAATTTATCTTTTACAAAATATAAAATACTTGGCGAAAAAATATAAACAAATCCAGAATAACAAAATAGTATGCAACGCATAAGATCACACACGTTTTGAGCACGAACGCACGACACACAACGTAAAATTGAACGTGGGTAGAACGTGAAATTTGCGCCGCAAATATTTGCGCCGAATTCTAGATTCAACATACAACACATTTATTTATTAATGTGGACGCGGCTTTATGCGTTGCATACTATTATACGTATACGTATTATTTCGAATGAAAATTCAGTTTTTATTAAAGTTTTCGCCTTACAAATGTTGTTTTTGAAAGATAATAAATTTTAAAAAATAAAAATTCAGTTTTACTACCACATTACCTTTACATAATCTTTTAGAACGTCAATTAAAGCACTGCATACTTCTGGAACTATCAATGATATGCTTTGTTTGTATATTTTAAAAAGATATTGAAGGCTTGTATATGAATCTCCAGTAGCCATAAAACGTAATGTGACAGCTAACCTTTCCTTCACGGATATGGCTTCTCTAAGCTTGGTGTCCTTTTTGATAATTTTTGGTCCAATCTTATTTATTAAAATCTCAAAGTCATTTGTAGACATACGCAAAAAAATTTTGAAATGCCCAGTACTTTCATCCAAGGATAGTTGATATAATAACTTTACGCCATCAAATTGTTTTTTATTTTGATACAAATGTTTAATCCAATATCGTCTTTTTTCTATTTTTCTCCTCCATTTTTTTTTTTTTTTTGATAAGATTTTGCACGACGATAAAAGTAGCGCATTTTCTTTTTATCATTAACATTGCATCAGACATAGTCACAGAATGGTGGGTTTAGAACAAATTAGAAAGATGGATATCAGTTAACTTCTATAATTTCTAAACAGCAAGTCATATAATAACATTTGTCAAAATCATTGCGTTAACGTAAATACGTCCACACTAAAACAATATTGCGGCGCAAATCTCTTTGATGTTGAAAAAAACCGACAACCGACGGATCGCGTGCGTTGAATGTCGCGAAAATTTTTGCGTGTGTTTCTATGCGGCGAACTCGTCCACACTTGCAAAAATTTTAAACGCACATACAAATTTGTGCCGCATGGCGCACACAACGTAAATTTTTACTGGTGTGGACGCGGCTTAATGGTAATATTTTCATGAAAACCTTGGGGGCCCAGCAGTGGCAGTTTAAAATTAGGCTTTTAAAATTATCGTTACTGAATAATACAAAAAAGCACATTATATTACTTAATCTTTATATTCCTTTAAAAAAAACAAGATAGAAAATAAAACTTAGGGTTATTTAGTTAAAAATACATACAGGGTTGGTATATATCTTTTAAACTGCTTGAGCTGCAGTTACAAAATTTGGTACTTAAAAGATGTTGGTTATTAAAAAAATTAACAGTGATATTAGCACCCTTACCAGCTTGTCCAGTTTTATGCTCCACCTATTTTTTCCTTTTCTTAAACATAATTTCTTATTTATTTTTATTACAATGAATTAAGCAAGCCAAACGTAGTAAGCTACCAAATTTTTAAAATTCAATATTTTATAGTTTCTTTAATATGACAACTCCACATTTTTGGTTAAAAATACAGAAGCGTTCAAATATCTCTAAAACCGCTTAAGATGCGTGTTTAAATTTGGTATTCAGGTGTTTCTGGACAAGTAGTATTGAACAGTGATATCGGCATTGTTGCCAGATTTCCCAGTTTCGTGTTACACCTAATATTTTTATTATTCTAATTTAGCGTTAAATTATTGATAGAAATAGTAAAAATTCAATTGACAAAAATTATTTTTTAGTAAGTATGAAAACGAAAAGTTTTTTTTC
The DNA here is from genome assembly GCA_014170235.1 of Listronotus bonariensis. NCBI lineage: Eukaryota > Metazoa > Arthropoda > Insecta > Coleoptera > Curculionidae > Listronotus > Listronotus bonariensis. Next base: position 15,626 of record JACEGR010007098.1, read on the forward strand.
TCGAAATTATCCAATCTTTTACCTTAAAGCTCTTAAGTAATTAGATTTATTAAAAAAGTGGGAAAACCCTTTTTTGTAGAGCGTTTTTCAAAAGCTTTTTCATAGTTTTGCTGTATGATTGCCGAATGGTGAATTTTTTTGTGTATGGGACTGAAAAAATATGAAATGTAACCTGTAATAAGGTGAATCTTCCTATTAAAATTAAAAGCTTATCGTTGCCGAGCATTTTTTGAGGTGCTTAGGAACCAATGTTTCAATGTCAGAAGTAAAATAAATATAGTCGATTTTTTACCCACTCTAGGGTGTAGGTAAATACAGGGTGGCCCACCATATTCGACACGGTCTGTAGCTGGATAACCATGGGGTTTTAAAAAAAGTAAATTTTGAAACATATACAGGTCGGATAAGACGGCAGTATAAAATTATTTTAGTCTATACAGGGTGTCTCAAAAAAGTGTGACGTATCAAAGTTATATTTTTTTAAATAGAACACCCTATATTTTATGACGGTTTTAGATTCTACATAAAAAAATAACTCAAGTTTGTTTATAGTACTTAGTGTCTAATTTTATTCGTTTTTGTGATATTTGATTTTTTGAAAAATGCAGAGGTAAAATTAAATTGATTTTACTTAAACACTTTTAACACGTTAAACTTTGAAATGTGTAACAAGATTAGAAAAAGTGTGTCATATTATACGTAGGTCAAATCAAGATCAAATATTGTACAGGGTTATCAAAAAATAATTTTAATTTTGCAGAAAATCAAATAGCCATATCTCTCTTATTTTAAATGGAACACCCTGTATTTTTTTACGTCACATGATGACAAATAAAATACTCTTTCAAATGGTGTATAGGTTGCCTATACCTATCTTTTGTGCTTTTTTAGTAAAATCTGTTTTTACAAATTTTTAGTTCAAATGTTTATTTAAATTAAAGTTGGCTGTGACATAGCAGCTTTAATATTTTCTTAAGAAAATAACAACGACCATTTATTGATTACTAGTGTTTTAGTCAGATTAAAAGAAATTTCAATGATTTTAAATAAAAACCCTTCTTCTACAACAACAAGATGATATAATACTGGTAGGATGTGAAAAAATGGTTTACTTTAGTCTAGAGTTAATCCTGAAAAATATTTCAGGAGAAACCATCTGATAACCTTAATAGTTGCTTTAAAAAATTTGACACAGTGATTATGGATAATGAAAGAATGTCGTCATAACTGATCAGAGGCGTTATTGGGATTGTTTAAAAACACAAGTTTTATCATTACCACATTTAGCTGAAATAAGTGTTATTGGAAGTAGCATTATAAGCAACTAATGATTTTTTTTCTGTGAATTTTAAAAATAGTTGCAGATAATACAAAATCTTTTAATTTTGTGCTTTTTTCGAACAAATTTACATTTTGCAATAACGGCTTAGTAAATAGACATAGCTATATCACAGCCTACTTACATTTAAATAGACATTTGGAATAAAAATATGTTAAAACAAAACTTGAAAATTTACTTAAAAAGTATAAAAGATAGGTATAGGCAACCTATACACCATTTGAAAGAGCATTTGGTTTGTCATCATGTGGTGTAAAAAAATACGGGGTGTTCCATTTAAAATAGGAGAGATGTTGCAATTTGACTTTCTAAAAAATTTAAATTATTTTTTGATCACCCTGTATAATCTATGATCTTGATATGACCTACGTATGATAAGGCAGACTTTTCCTAATCTTGTAACAAATTTTAAAGTTTAAGGAGTTTATATTGTTAAAATAAAATAAATTTAATTGCACCCCTGCATTTTGAAAAAAAATCAAATATCACAAAAACGAATAAAATTAGACACTTAGTACTATAAACAAACTTGAGTTATTTTTTTATGTAGAATCTAAAACCGTCATAAAATATAGGTTGTTCCATTTAAAAAAATATAACTTTGATACGTCACACTTTTTTGAGACATCCTGTATAGAGTAAAATAATTTTATACTGTGGCCTTATCCGACCTGTATATGTTTGTATATGTTTCAGTATTTACTTTTTTAAAAACCCCATGGTTATCCAGCTACAGACCGTGTCGAATATGGTGGGCCACCCTGTATTTATAAAGTGACTCGGTATAATAAGTTTGGCACTCTTGAAGTAAATATGAGTTTGTTATTAAAACAAATTAGTAATATTTAAAATTCTAGTAATTTAATTGCGATTCTCTTTAAAACGAAAATTAAAAGTAGCACATCACGACAGCTCCCCCAAATCTCGCTTTAAACCAAGGATTAACAGTCTAAGTTGATTAATTTAGCTAATATTAAGTGAAATCCAGTATATGGCTCCCCTGCTATAACGAATTAATGCCTGCTTACTAGCCTTTTAATCATAATTGGATAACCCTCTGGATAAGTTAAAGATTACTTAAAACTTTGAGTCAACTTTTAGAGCACATTTGTGTTTATATACGGAGTCCTGTAAACATAACCCTAGTCAACAAAATTTTAAGTTTTTTATATTGAACAACTTCTTTTACTATTTTTAATTTGTTAAAAGTAAAAGTCAATAAAATAAAAATAGAATTTGTATATTACATGTCCATATGGGTTTTTGCAGAATATATAATTATTTTCTTTTACATATGGGGCTTTTAATTAAATCTCTGAATAGTAGTCTAACAAAAATTAGTTTTTAATTTGAGTATCACTGGTTTTAGGTATATTATTTTAAACATCGTAAGAAGAAAATAAATATTTATCCTTTTCTAGGTATCTCCATTACTACAACAAAATTTGTAATAGGATCTAATTCTATATGTAGGTACTGGTGGCAATGATACGTCTAAAGACAGAAGCAATACAGTTTAAAAGCCTGAGTTCCTGCCTACGAAAACTCTGTAAATATGAGTATACTAATCAATATATTATTAAAATTTATATTTATAACTTTAAAATACTCTCAAGTTATATAAGTTATACCCGCAACTTTCAAATTTTTGCCATTAAACTTCTACATTATAATTTAAACACCTTATTTTAGATTCTGGCTTCATTACCCAAGCAGCAGGCTGACGTCATTATGATGTAATTCTTTTAGTCATAAGACGTCATTAGACCAAAATTATGACGTCATTATAACGTCATTTTTCTGACGTGTTTTTGACGTTGTTGAAGTGACGTCTTTTCGACGTCATTTTTCGTCATACTAGCTCATGAAAATCTAATGACGTCATGTTTAGAAAACCCGCCAGAAAAGTTTTGTGACATTATATGATTCGTGTCAAAATCCAACCGAAATATCATATGACAGAAAAATAGGACTAAAAATATTACAAAATTGAAATAGAAAAAACTCGACCGATAGATAGCCTAATGGACAATAAACCATTACGTTTATCCAACATCCTCGCTTCTTATAGGATTTTTTTGGAGCTTGTTGTTATCGCCTAAACCGTACCGATGAGAACCAAAATAGCTCGAGATCGGTCTGCGGGTGGTGCTCCCAATTAGCTTTGAAAGGAATACTTTTGGCTAGTGTAAAAATCTGCATTTTCAGGTTGGAGAGTGTTCCGAGAGATGCGACCTTGCTGTGCAAGGAAATTACAAGCAGTAAGGAGTTTTTCCTATTTCAATTTTGTTGAATGATTTTAAATGCTTGTTAAGAATACTTTCTAGTTAAGTACTAATAATTTTGGATGTCATCACGTGACATAACACATCCATCCAACACCTTCTTTATGGAAAGCCTATCAACTATCAGGTATGTTTACTCCATAATTAGAATTTTATGCTTTATTTGTTTTCTGGGAGATTAAATTTTAAATAAAATAATATTTGGCTTCTCTTCAGAATAAAATTAAAAATTATATTTAATATTTTAGGAAAATTAAAACTTTTATACATCATAAAAGAACTATTCTGCTCTTACACAATATAATAAAAGGTATTATTACTTTAAGAGAAATAAAATAATAAAATATTTAACTATTAAGTTACTTAAACACAAAGGTTTCAATCTATAAACAAAGGTTCATTAGCACATGATTGAAATTACTTTAATCCAATAAAATTAAATCTCAACAAGATGCCGAACGAGAACTGGTCCAATGCGTTGCGTCACAAAAATGTGTTAAAGTTTACCAAAAATGTGGTAAACAGTTTACCTAAAAACTTACTAACAAGTTTATCAGTAAGTTTTTGGCAAACTGCTCCCCACATTTTGGGTAAAACTATTTACCACATTTTTGAGACGCAACCATTGGCCCAGTTCTCGTCTGGCGTCTTGTTAGGAATTTATTTTATTGGATTAAAAATAATTCAACCAAGTGCTAATGAACTTTTGTTTATAGATTGAAACCTGTTGAATTGTAAGTAACTTAATATTAAATATTTCATTATTTAATTTTTTTAAGTCATAATAACTTTTATTATATTTTGTAAGAGACGAATAGTTCTTTTCATAAAGTAATGTATAAAAGTTTTAATTTTCTTAAAATGTTAAATAAACTTTTAAATTTTATTCTAGACAAAAGACCAAATAATATTTTGTCCATAATTAGAAATATAATTTCACTAAATAAAATATCGTATCATTTTAGCTTTAAAAAAAAGTATATGCGTCAATTTTTCGTCATCTTAAAGACGTCAATATGACGTCTTTAACAGGTAAATCTTTTATCTGTGACTTAGGGAGGTCATTTAAGCGTCATTTTGTCGTCATCTTATGACGTCTTTGCTGATTAAATATCGACCAAAATGACAAAAAGAGACGTCAATAAGACGTCAGCTTGCTGCTTGGGTACATAAGCATAAATGGCCATTCAGGAGCAGCTTGAATCTCAGCTAATTAGAACATTATTTTCCCTTAATCTTGATGAAGCAATTGACTTCAATATTAAATCCCATTTAGTTTGTTACATCAGATTCTGTAAGTGTATCACAATATGTAAAGAACTACTATTTATTAAAGGAAGAACTACAGTCAACGAATTATTCAGGATTACAAATAATGCTAACATTACGGCATATTTGCAATGGACTAAATTGTGTTGGGATTAGCACTGATGAAGCCCAAGCCATGGTAAATGCAATAGTTTGCAATGGACATTTTTTTTTTTAATCTTTATGACATCTCACGAAGGCTTATGCCTAAATACTAGTGTACCGTGAGTGCCGGGTTACTGGATGTTTAACCCAATATTGTCGTGTTCCGTCAACGTTATCCAAGCACTGAAACATGCAGTTGCATTTCACAGCACCTTTCAGACAACGCGGTAGTGCCACCACGGACGTTATTTTTAAATAACTACTACCTAGAAATGGCAGAATACTGCACAGTGGTTTGCCATTGCCAACTGTGAGGTGACGAGCTATTAAAAATCCGATGTCCGACTCCGAGATTCGAACCCGGATCGCTGCGGTAAGAGGCTGACACGCTAGCCACTACACCACTGCTCGCCACGCCTCGCACAAATTGTGTTGGTATTAGCACTGATGAAGCCCAAGCCATGTCTGGTAAATACAATAGTTTGCAATCAATGGACAAATTGTGTTGGGACTAGCACTGATGAAGCCCAAGCCATGTCTGGTAAATACATTAGTTTACAATGGACAAATTGTGTTAGTATTAGCACTGATAAAGCCCAAGCCATGTCTGGTAAATATAATAGTTTGCAATTAATGGACAAATTGTATTGGGATTAGCACTGATGAAGCCCAAGCCATGTCTGATAAATACAATAGTTTGCAATGGACAAATTGTGTTGGTATTAGCACTGATAAAGCCCAAGCCATGTCTGGTAAATACAATAGTTTGCAATTAATGGACAAATTGTATTGGGATTAGCACTGATGAAGCCCAAGCCATGTCTGGTAAATACAATGGTTTGCAATTAATGGACAAATTGTATTGGGATTAGCACTGATGAAGCCCAAGCCATGTCTGGTAAATACAATAGTTTGCAATGGACAAATTGTATTGGGATTAGCACTGATGAAGCCCACGCCATTTCTAGTAAATACAATAGTTTGCAATGGACAAATTGTGTTGGGATTAGCACTAATGAAGCCCACGCCATGTCTAGTAAATACAATAGTTTGCAATGGACAAATTGTGTTGGGATTAGCAGTGATGAAGCCCACGCCATGTCTGGTAAATACAATAGTTTGCAATGGACAAATTGTGTTGGGATTAGCACTGATAAAGCCCAAGCCATGTCTGGTAAATACAATAGTTTGCAATGGACAAATTGTGTTGGGATTAGCACTGATGAAGCCCAAGCCATGTCTGGTAAATACAATAGTTTGCAATCAATGTACAAATTGTGTTAAGATTACACTGATAAAGCCCAAGTCATGTCTGGTAAATACAATAGTTTGCAATCAATGGACAAATTGTGTTGGGACTAGCACTGATGAAGCCCATGCCATGTCTGGTAAATACAATAGTTTGCAATGAACACATTGTATTGGGATTAGCACTGATGAAGCCCAAGCCATGTCTGGTAAATACAATAGTTTTGCAAGCGCTTGCGAAGAAGGAAACCTCAGATATGATTTGCACACATTGTATGATTTATCGGGAAGCTTAAGCGTCCAACTCTTTAAGCTCTGGTCTAAATATTGTTTTGAAAGTAGTTAACTACAAAAAAACTTGGCAATTAAAATTAAATATTTTCTCTGCATTATGTACAGATATGGGAGCTGAACATAAATCTTTATTATTTTATTCTTCATCCAGATGGGTGTCATGTGATAAGTTTTTCAAGAGTATCTACGAAAGAAGTGAAATAGCAGTATTTTTAAAGAAAGAAGATCACAAGCGTTTAGCAAAATTCTCCGACAAGTTATTTTTAATATAAGTTTCTTACTTGGTATCTATTTTTAAAAAACTTAAAACTGTTAATCTTTTACTCCAGGCAAAAACCTTAATGTATTTGATTTTTAGGGGAAAGATGGATTCTTTTTGTAAAAAAAAGTGTTTAAGATATGTTTAGAAGAGAAACATAAAACTGTAATGTTAAAAACCATGAAGGGCCATTTTAAAAAACGTGAGTATAAATTTGCAACCTGATGGCCTATCACTGGAAGAAGAAGAACCACTAATAGACGTTTCGTCCAGCACTTTACTGAAAATGCATTTAAGTACCAAATCTTTAACAAATTTTTAAATCGAACTTCCAAATGAATTCTCAGTAATAAAGATAAAGTAATACTAATATTTTATTAGTTTTTCCTACGTCCTATCCTTGTGAAACTGAATTTTTTGCTGTTGATTTATTAAATCTAAATATCGAAATAAGCTTTAACTAGAAAAAGAACTTAGATTTGCCATTTCCAATATGCAACCCAACTTACAGAGATTGTGTGCCAAAAAGCAAGCACATGTCAGCCATTAGTCCTTGGATTCTAAGAAAAGTTAAAATTTGTTAGGTTTAGAATAAGTTTGTTGTTTAATATTTAATAATAAAAAAATTTTAAGTCGGTTTTAATAGTGTTGTTTTTAAATTTATTGCACCCCCTTATGATCTTAACATAACACCTTTGGAGGGGCGCCCTACAGTTTGAGAACCGCTGCCTAATATAATATACCGACAATCCCTTATATTATTTTGTCTAACTTAATTCTCCATCTTTCTATTTTTGATTATGTCTGCAAAAACCCTTAGCTCCAAAATTTCCGCTGTGTAAAATCATTAAAATCGCTTCGAAATCCTCTTAAAAGTTTGTATTCAAAACCCGCGCCGACGAAAACTTTAAACAAAAACAAATTGAAAAGCTAAAATCCGCGTGTTAATGAAAATCCTGCCTACGAAAGCTCTGTAAATACGAGTATACTAATAAATTTATTATTGAAATTCATATTTCCAACTCTAAAACACTCTCAAGTTATATAAGTTATACCCCGCAACTTTCGAATTTTCGCCTTAAACTTCTAGATTATAATTTAAAGTCCTTATTTTAGATTCTGGCTTCTTTACATAAGCATGAATGGTCCTTAAGGGGTGACTTAAGAGAAAACAATTTTAATAGAAAGAAAATTTTAAAGTGTATTTAACTAACACTAAAAAATAAATGTCAATAAACACTAAAAAATAAGTTTGCCCTTAAAAAATAAATTGTTAAAATATTTGCTACGACCACCGACAGTGTTAAATTTTAAAAATATTAAGTCAACACGGTCAATAGCTGACGAAAATGGGTATCTAAATTCAAAATGGCCAAAATTAAAAAAACTACCCGATTTTTGGTTCGTGTCTCGGCTAGAAAGAAGCACGTTTAAAAATAAAGCATTTAAATTTCGGAAAATTTATTTTTAATTATTATCCAACAACCTAAATAAACGTTATTTTTTTGAGTACATGCCAAGTTATATTAAACCAAAACTTAATAGGTAAATAAAAAACTCAGAATCGACGTTTTAAAATAAAATAAATTAAAATACAAAATTTAAAAATTAACAATTATTCAGGTTTAAAAATTAATATTTTTTTATTTTTGTTAAGGAGATTCGAAAACCTTTGACATTAAATTTCAAATATGGTTGTTTGGTTATGGTATCATAGTGACGTACATAACTGGTTGCTGGTGTATTTATTATTAATAATACAAAAGTTATAAGTTAGTTGATTTTGAGTTTTCCTGAAGAGACTTCAGCATTCAGCAAAAGTTGAACCATGTGGTATTTAAATTACCAGATATTGATGCTACACATTTTTCTTTTTAATAATATGTATGCACTTACTTTAATTTTGCGTTTTTTAAAACAAGAAAACAACTCACAACTACCTTTTCCTGATATTCTAATAAAAAATAAACAATTTTAAAACAAAAATTTACATTAACAAATAAATAAAATAACTAAATCAGATAAAGTTATTTAATTTATTTGTTAACGTAAATTTTTGTTTCAAAATTGTTTTTTTGTTTTTTTATTAGAATGTCAAGAAAAGGTAGTTGTTAGTTGTTTTCTTGTTCTAAAAAGCGCACAATTAAAGAAAGTGCATACATATTATTAAATAAAGAAAAATGTGTAGCATCAATATCTGGTAATTTAAATACCACATGGTTAACTTTGCTAGATGCTGAAGTCTCTTCAGAAAAACTCAAAATTAACTAACTCATAACTTTTTGTATTATTAATAATAAATACACCAGCAACCAGTTATGTACGTCACTATGACACTATAACCAAACGACCATATTTGACATTTAATGTCAAAGGTTTTTAGAATTTCCTTAACAAAAAGCTAAAAAAATAATTTTTAAACCTAAATAATAGTTAACTTTTAGATTTTGCATTTTAATTTATTTTTATCTTAAAACGTCGAGTTTTGAGTTTTTTATTTACCTACTTTTAAATTTTTGGATTTTTTAAAACTCTTTATGTTTTTAAAGTAAGTAAACAAGAGTACTTAAATCTCACGACCAGCATTTATATTTATATGATATAAATTGTGTAATGACCTAATGATGTTATATTTTAATAGTAAAAGTTTAAAATTTAATTTGTTTTAGTGCATTTAAATAAAAGCTTGTATTGAAAATAGTTTTTTACTTTTAAATAATTATTAAGTGTCACCCTGTGTATTTAAAACAACGAAAGATTTACCAGCACAGCAAGTAGTTCCTCAATACTTGAGAACTTTGTCTCTGCACATGCAGATCTTTTTGTATCACCCCCTGAGGGAGGCTAGAACGGGGTGGCTTCTAATGTATTTTCCATGTAAGCCCGCTCGTTTCGGCACCTCTACACGTGTCTTATACACCTCTCACCCCCTGGTTTTGTGTCGTGTAGTATTCGATGTATAGCCATGTTCGAACAATGTGGCATGGTAAGGATTTTGGAATTTTGAGCAGGAAGCCTTTTGAAATGGGTAAGAATGTTATATTTAAATTTTTAAAATATTTTATACCTTAGTTGTTTATCATTTGTTCTTTAAGAAGGGTAATGCAAGAATGTACAGGGTGGTGGCTTTCGTGGACCTTGCAGGGTATAGCGAAAACTAAAAGGAATACAACAAATCTGATTGCACAATCTCGATTTTAAATTTTGAAACAAATTCAATGGTGAAAGCAAATTATGGCTAATTTGATTTGTTTTGGAGATACAGAGTGTTTTTCAAATTTCGCCAATTTCGCCAGGCACTTGCAACTCGCTTGATATTAGAGATAGAAAAAATGTAAATAGAAAAGTTTTAGGTATTTTTATTGACTTTTATTTTTAAATTATAGCACAAGGTTGGCCAACTATTTTGTTCCTTGCGCTTTTAGAATAACGCAAAATATTTATTGTTCTCTATTGTTTTAATTGCAAGAAAAATGCAACCATGAGTTGAAAACTTAAAAAGTAATATTTATTTTAGGTACGCCACTGGAAAAGTTTTTTTTTATCTTTGGCCAAACCACGAAGACTAAAAGCCTAAATACTAACGTACCGTGGATGTCTTAAGCAAGGTCCCAGGGAGTTTGTTGACACGGGACTTAAATACTTGAAGATTTGGGGGGAACGAAAGACCTCTGCGGACAGCAGGCTCTACAAACAGGTAGGCTCTACAACCCTAGGAATAAAAGAACAAACAAAGTGGGAAGTTCGGGGTCTGTCCAGTTGAACCGTATAGGGATGCATACGCGCGGATCCACGAGTTTCTCTGTTGGGAACCGTGAGTGGAGAAACTATACTGGACAATTCTTCAGAGCAGAAGCCATGGAAGTACCTATAAAAAGCGATAAATCCCCCACAGCCCGACGATGGGCAAGAGAGGGAAGCCTTTCTGTAAGTAAAGGATCATTAATGAGACGAATAGCTCTTCTTTGAATAGAATCAAGAATGCTTAGGGTTGTGGGGGACGCCATGCCCCAGATATGAGAACAATATTCCAAGGGTGGTCGGATTTGGGACACATATAAATTATATAAATTAGAAGGGGAAAAATACTTTTTAGCTCGAAAAAGAAATCCAAGCTTTTGAAGCTGCCGTGGCTATAGATACAATGTGTTTATGCCACTTAGAGTTACTTTTAAATGTGACGCCCACAAGATTGAAGGTGTCTTTGCTCTGTAAAACTTGGCCGCTCATAAGTAGAGGATGAGTATTTGATGACTCTTTTCGCGACAAGAAACATGATTGTATTTTGGATGCATTAAAGAGGACGAGATTCCAATCCAATATTCAATTAAGATCATGCGAAAGAGATATCTGCATCACTCTGCATTTGTTTTCCAAATCAGGTTTTTGTGATGGGTTTAGGAACCTGAAAACTGGAGTGAAGGGTACTATCGTCAGCGAAACTATGAATGGAATTAGATATGGACGAGAGAAGGTCGTTGATGTGAAGAAGAAACAATGTTTGTGCCAGAACTGAGCCCTGAAGCACTCCAGCATTTACTTGGTGAAAGCTTGAAGAATGGCCGTCCACAATAACAGATATACGTCGATCAGATAGATAGCTAGAGAGCCAAGTACAGAGTTTAGTTGAAAGACCATAGAAGGGAAGTTTATTAAAAAGTGCGGCATGCCAGACCTGGTCAAAAGCTTTGGATATATCAAGGGCAAAGATCTGGGACTCACCTAGAAACTAAAGAGACTTATTCCAGCAGTGTGGTACGAAGGAAAGAAGATCTGCTGTAGATCTTTTGTGGCAAAATCCATACTGCCTATCATGCAAAATTTTGTGTTTTTCTAAATTACTAAATCTTTTGTATTATCCATACTGCCTGTCATGCAAAATTTTGTGTTTTTCTAGATTACTAAATCTTTTGTATTTAAAGTTAGATTTTACCTCCATAAAAGTGTAAAGTGATAAGATATATTAAAATTTGATGAATTATGATGATTACCCTGTTTTTTCTGAACCAACCAAGTAGCGTGATTCTGATTGCGCCATTAAACTAAATACTAAAAGAGAGAACAGGAAACTTATCTTTTTTTTGTATATCTAACCGCCTGGCCAATAACCTATTCTCCCAAATAAAGAAAACACGCTGTACTGATCCAAAAAAACGGAAACTTATTAATATTAAACTTTGTCTTATTAAGTTATTTAAAATTTGCTTACAGCAAAAAAAAGCCAACTCTTCCAACAAAAATTATTTGATAAAAAATATAAACAAACTAAAATGTATACAGACTGTTTTCCGATGGTATTTAAAAATGACTACAAAATTCTATATCTCGAAAAAAAACATTATTGATCATTTTATTTGTAAAAATACGATTTACGAAGAGAAAATTTTTGTATTTTATGTAAAGATTTTTGTAACTTTTATTAAGGATTACAATAAAAACTAAAAACAACAGTTTAATCTTTTTGTTAAAAAGTTTTACTGTTTAGTAGGCAAGTATTCGAAAGCCGGTTAAAAATGTTGTATGTATGTTGTCCCCATTAAACCCTAACACAAATGAAGAATTTACGTTTACCTAAACACCAAAGTGATGTAACAGTCGATAAGAAAGACACGGTATGTCATGTAACAAAAAAAGTCACGCAAGGACTTCCGGCTTAGGCGGGGCGCCGCCATGTTTTTGCTTAAAGATATGTTCTGTGATCCGCCTTGTACTTGTCATTAATTTAGGGTAACAGATATCGAATTTAAAGTAAAAAAATCGCCTTACGTTTGACTGTAGACACTTTGTTCAAAACCAATATATCTCTTAGTTTTTTACCAAGATAAAAAAAATGTCGAATTCTGTAAGAGACACCAAGCTTCTAAGAATTGATCTAATATTATTTTGAATTAGAAAAACGCAATATGTTTTGTAAGTAAAATCTTTTGAATGTTAAGATACTTACAGTACACGTAGTTAAGATTTTAACTAGATGATTAATATAGCTTTTCTAGCTAAAATCTTTAAAATTGCTGGCATTACACATTACATCATCCTATTATTATAATAAAACCCTAACAAATTTTTTTTATCAGCCTTTCATAAAGTCTGTTTATCTCATTGAACGACAAAATTTAATAAACAACCTGGTACTACGACCTCTTATAATCAAATTTATAGAAAAAATTCTGTTATACATATAACATAAGAAGGTTTCTAATCAAGGTATAAAAAGGGTTTAAGTAAAACCTTAAATTTAAATATTGTCAAAGACTCTCAATATCAGCACATCGGCCTTTTATCATAAAGTCTGTTTTTCTCATTGAACGACAATATTTATTAAACAACCTGGTACTACGACGTCATATATTTAAATCCATTTTTCCTATTACTTTACTTATATTCCTAATGACGGCATAAAAGGCGTTAACTAAAACATTAAATTTAAATATTATCCTCCCAATTTTATTATAAAGTCTGTTTTTCTAATTACACAACAAAATTTAATAAACAACCTGGTCTACGTCTTCAAAATACAAACCCAAATCAAATTGATAGTTTTTTTTTCTATATTTCTAATCAAAGCATAAATAGGCGGTAACTAAAACCCTAAATTTAAATATCATCCCAGATTCCCAAGGTCAGCACATCGACCTTTCATCATAAAGTTCGTTTTTCTTATTAAACCATATATTTCAATAAACAACCTGGCACTAAATCGTCATATATAATTAAATCCAAATAAAACTTTCTATTTTTCCTCTTATGTTCCTAATCAGGGCATAAAAGGGCGTCTTCTAAATCCTTAAAGTTAAATATTATTTCAGATTTCCAATATTATATCATATCATAAAGTCTCTTTTCCTCATTAAACCATAAAATTCAGTAAACAACCTGGAACTACGCGGTCATATAATCAAACCCAAAAAAACTATTTTTTTATTTTCCAAATCAAGGCATAAAAATGCGTCAACGGAAACCTTCAATTTAAATATTATCCCAGACATCCAACGTTAACACATCAGCCTTTCATCATAAAGTCTGTTTTATTCCTTGAACGACAAATTTTAATAAATATCCTGGTACTACGCCCTTATATATTCAATCCAAGAAAAAATCTATTTTTTTTATGTTCCTAATCAAGTTATGAAAAGGCTTTAACCGAAACTTTAAATTTAAATATTATTCCAGACTCCCAACATAAGCACATCAGCCTTTTATTATAAATTAAAATGGAATGGCTGTATGCACGTAGGTAGACGGGGAAAACAAAGGAGACTTTGTATTTTTGTTTTTTTTTTGCACGAAATATAAAGTCTCCTCTGTTTTTTCTTTTTATCATAAAGTCTGTTTTTTCCATTGAACGACAAATTTTAATAAAGAACCTGGGCCCTAATATAATCAATCCCTAGGAAAAATATTCATTTTTCTTTTATGTTCCTAATTAAGGTATAAAAAGACTTTAACGGAAATTTTAAATTTAAATATTTTCCCAGACTCCCAACGTTAACAAATCAGCCTTTCATCATAACGTCTGTTTTTTTTTATTGAACGACAAAATTTAATTAACAACCTGGTACTACGCCGTCATATAATCAAACCAAAAAAGAAAAAAATAATTTCCCTTCCTATGTTCCAAATCAAGGCATAAAAAGTCTTTACCTAAAACTTTTAATTTAAATGATGTTCAAGACTCCCAGCGTTAACACATAAGCTTTTCATCATAAAATATGTTTTTTCACTAAGCGACAATATTTAATAAACAACCTGGTACTACGCCGTTATATAATCAAACCAAAAAAATCTATTATCCTTCTTATGTTCCAAATCAAGGCATAAAAAGGCTTTAACAGAAACTTTAAATTTAAATAATATTCCAGGCTCCCAACGTTAACACATCAGCTTTTCATCGTAAAGTCTGTTTTTTTTCACTAAACTACAAAATTCAATAAACAACCTGGTACTACGCCGTCATATAATTAAACCAAAAAAAGAAAAAATCTATTTTCCTTCTTATGTTCCAAATCAAGGCATAAAAGACTTTAACTGAAACATTTAATTTTAAAAATATTTCAGACTCCCAACTTTAACACATTAGCTTTTCTTCATAAAGTCTGTTTTTACACTAAACGACAAAATTTAATAAACAACTTGGTACTACGCCGTTATATAATCAAACCAAAAAAGAAAAAAATCTATTTTCCTTCTTATGTTCCAAATCAAGGCAAAAAAGGCTTTAACTGAAACTTTTAATTTAAATAATATTCCAGGCTCCCAACGTTAACACATCAGCTTTTCATCATAAAGTCTGTTTTTTTCACTAAAAGACAAAATTCAATAAACAACCTGGTACTACGCCGTTATATAATCAAACCAAAAAAGAAAAAAATCTATTTTCCTTCTTATGTTCCAAATCAAGGCATAAAAAGGCTTTAACAGAAACTTTAAATTTAAATAATATTCCAGGCTCCCAACGTTAACACATTAGCTTTTCTTCATAAAGTCTGTTTTTTACACTAAACGACAAAATTTAATAAACAACTTGGTACTACGCCGTTATTTAATCAAACCAAAAAAAGAAAAAAATCTATTTTCCTTCTTATGTTCCAAATCAAGGCAAAAAAGGCTTTAACTGAAACTTTTAATTTAAATAATATTCCAGGCTCCCAACGTTAACACATCAGCTTTTCATCATAAAGTCTGTTTTTTTCACTAAAAGACAAAATTCAATAAACAACCTGGTACTACGCCGTTATATAATCAAACCAAAAATGAAAAAAATCTATTTTCCTTCTTATGTTCCAAATCAAGGCATAAAAAGGCTTTAACAGAAACTTTAAATTTAAATAATATTCCAGGCTCCCAACGTTAACACATCAGCTTTTCTTCATAAAGTCTGTTTTTACACTAAACGACAAAATTTAATAAACAACCTGGTACTACGCCGTTATATAATCAAACCAAAAAAGAAAAAAATCTATTTTCCTTCTTATGTTCCAAATCAAGGCAAAAAAGGCTTTAACTGAAACTTTTAATTTAAATAATATTCCAGGCTCCCAACGTTAACACATCAGCTTTTCATCATAAAGTCTGTTTTTTTCACTAAAAGACAAAATTCAATAAACAACCTGGTACTACGCCGTCATATAATCAAACCAAAAAAAGAAAAAATCTATTTCCCTTCTTATGTACCAAATCAAGGCATAAAAAGGCTTTAGCTGAAACCTTAAATTTAAATATTATCCCAGACTCCCAACATCGGCACATCGGCCTTTCATCAATCTGTTTGTACACAAATTAATCACAGTCAAGTTTATATTAAAACGAGGCGCTCACAGTGCTCGCTGACTCGTAAAACCCCGCGTCACTGTTTCGTATAATAACTAAATGATGGGGTGCGAGTGCTACTTTTTAACTGAGATAGGTTTTATTTTAAATCAGAGACGGATTAGACTAAAAATAATTACTAGTTTAACTCATTAAGAAAAAAATATGTATTTATTCTACGACCGTTAACAAAAATGCATTTTTTTGTCGTTATCAAGAACATTAATTACTTCATTTAAGAACATTAGATACTTTACACCCTGTAGATAAATAAATTATAAATAAAATATAAATTTGGAATATTTTTATGCGCTCCTAGAAAAATAGTATATTTCCTAAATAGTACTAAAAGTCCCACTTTTCCCACGCGACTGCAGTTGACCGAACGACGCGTAGCGCAGTTCGGTCAAGCAGCCAACTGCGGAAAATGGCACTTTCGGCACGTTTTAGGAACGCTATTTTTTCTACGAGTTTGTGGAAAAGTCAAACTAAACAACCATTTGATAATACTTATTTTCACCATTACCGCTTATTATTATTAACAACATTAATCGTAAATGAACAGTTGGTAGCATTTTGCAAATGAATCGCAGAGGCAAGTGGTTGTGGGTAAGTTGCGGAGTTGGAAATTGCCGTTGAGGTGCAATTGAACCGGTCGTCGTTACAGGTAACAGAGACACATTGTTGCTTGCTAGAAGACGGTACAATGGGCCTTGAGTGCGTTTTGCTATGTTCAAAGGTAGATGAATTTTGGGATAATATTTTGTTTGATAAGTCCGTCTTGAAACTTGTAGAGCTTTCTAGGTAGCCTTCTGCAACAGATGATGACTTCCAACCTGCAAGTCTTTTAATATTCGTTATGCCTTCACCAGAATTGGCTAACATTGTAGCTGATGAACGGCGAAAGCTATGTCCCGGGTAAAGTTCTGGGTTTGGAAGAACGTAAATAGGCAGCTATTTCAGAGGGCATCTTGCCAAAAGAATTTATTCCTATGCACTGGACAGTACAAGCCAATTTGTTGTAATTAACAAAAAATCTTCTGTGTTGTGTTTTGGGCTTCCGTAAACTGAAATACTTTCTATACAAAGCTACATATTTTCCATTTTAAATTTTCTCGGAAATGACAAAACTTCGGCTAGAATAGTTTTTGAAGTCTGGAATATTTACAATTAAAAGATTCCCCTTATCGTCAATATCATCAATGCTAATTTTCATCAATTCTTCTCGACGACACGCTAGACATTATTTGGAGCATCATTAATAAATTTTGCTATTTTATCTTTCGAGAAAATTTTGGCTTCTTGGGTCTAAATCCACATTTTGCTTCTTTAAAAATGATGTAACTTTGAAATATTTGCTTAAATCCATTCTGATCTTAATGACACTTTTTAACATGGAATACCTTGACCATAAGGTATTCGGCTTACATGTTTTTGCAAGTTCCGCGAAATATGCCATAAAAACTTCTTCTTTCATATTTTTGATTTTTTTCTCACCACACGAGCTTGTAAATGCTGTAATATTCTTTCTCGTATCTGTGCTTCGACTTGGACGGCAACAAATCTAAATTTGCTATTTCGGCTGCTTTTAGAATGGATTCAGGTAATTCCTCGTCAGAAGACTCCATGGAAAACGTTTTTTATTCAAAATCGACGATACTGATCAGAATGTACTAAAGACACTTTTAATTATCGATGACTTTTAATGACTTTGATCTTTTATAATATGGACACCGGCACCTGTCAAAACTAAAAATCTGACAAGCGAATTTAATATATGCCAGGATTTTTAAGACAATGTTTTTAAAACAATAATAATTTTAAGTGAATATTTCGTTGATTTTTCACCTAATTTGTATAAATAAAAGAATACTATGCCAATAATAAAATTATACTAAGTCAAACTTTAGAATTAAATACAGTTTAAGTACCTGTTTAAGTGGAAAACTTGCAAGGGTTATTCACACTAGTGCGGAAAAGTGACACTTTCCAAACTAAATTGCGTGCGAAAAAGTGCTGCTTTTCACACGCTAGTAGAAAAATATATTATTATTTATGCATAAAGTATTTTCTTTAACAGACTACACTAAAAAGCACAATCACGTTTAATTTGATTGGTTCGAAGCGCTACAGACGGTCATGAAAAACTGTTACATTTAAGGGACATGGTTAGTTCTGGTAAGTTAATTCTTTATTTTTAATTCCTTTCAGTTTCAAAGTGTACAATTTTCATTTAAACTTTTTAATATAACGGTTAGTTAAATGTCCCAATAGTTTTATTAAGCCCCACTTACTTAAGCAAATTTGAATATTGTGAAGTGTCAGTAGCATATACAGTGTGTCCAAGATAAGGATCCAAAGCATGGGAATCTCAGTACCTGTTGGAGAAACAGCTTAGGTTAAAATAGAAAAAAGTTGTTTAACTTGTTTTTAAAGCTTATTTACATGCCGTTTTAAAACTTTAAAAATATCATGACCTGCTGAGATATTTGGCAAAAACGGAAATTTGACTATATTGATTTTATTTGTGTCTGAGTTTATTTCAAGAGATATGAACAACACCATAACGTCGGATGTAAAATCTAAAAATACCATCATGTAGTAGCTAAAAAGTGCCAATGGATAAGTGTTATAAGTTTTTTCATATCTCGTCAAATAATGTCAGAAAAATTTAAGCTAAGCTGTATCTCCAGTAGGTACTGAGATTCCCATGCTTATGATCCTTACTTGGACACACTGTTAAAGTCTCTATTAAAACCACGTCTATTGCTTGTTTATATTAAAATATGCTTATTTTTGGGTAAGTCAACGTTTTTAAATAAAGAAACTTTTACGTTTTTAAGACCCTACCAGTGGGCGGATAGGTTGGATAATAACGCTTACCTGGGGTTTACAAGGCCGCCCACCAATTTAAATATTTTTAACTAAAAAAATAAAACATTTTTAAATAAATAAAACAATAAAACTTGTTATGTCGTATTTATTATAAGTCCTAGATATATGGATTTTTTAAATAAAGAAAATAATAATAAATATTAGCACAAAACTAAAAGGTAGAACCCAACAATAAAAAAAAAATTGATGTATTTTTTCCTCTGTGAAAATTAAAATGTTAGTACGATACATAACTATTAAATAATCATCAATATTTCAAAATGTAGGTTATTGATTGTATTTCATTATGCATTATTACATTATTAATATAATTTTATTATTGGCATAGTATTCTTTTATTTATACAAATTAGGTGAAAAATCAACGAAATATTCACTTAAAATTATTATTGTTTTAAAAACATTGTTTACAAAATCCTGGCATATATTAAATTCGCTTGTCAGATTTTTAGTTTTGACAGGTGCCGGTGTCCATATTATAAATGATCAAAGTCATTAAAAGTCATTGATAATTAAAAGTGTCTTTAGTACATTCTGATCAGTATCGTCGATTTTGAATAAAAACGTTTCCCATGGAGTCTTCTGACGAGGAATTACCTGAATCCATTCTAAAAGCAGCCGAAATAGCAAATTTAGATTTGTTGCCGTCCAAGTCGAAGCACAGATACGAGAAAGAATATACAGCATTTACAAGCTGGTGTAGCGAGAAAAAATCAAAAATATGAAAGAAAAAGTTTTTATGGCATATTTCGCGGAACTTGCAAAAACATGTAAGCCGAATACCTTATGGTCAAGGTATTCCATGTTAAAAAGTGTCATTAAGATCGAAAAGCACATGGATTTAAGCAAATATTTCAAAGTTACATCATTTTTAAAGAAACAAAATGTGCGATTTGGACCCAAGATAGCCAAAATTTTCTCGAAAGATGAAATAGCATAATTTATTAGTGATGCTCCAAATAATGTCTAGCGTGTCGTCGAAAAGAATTGATGAAAATTAGCATTGATGATATTGACGATAAGGGGAATCTTTAATTGTAAATATTCCAGACTCCAAAAACTATTCTAGCTTTTAGTTTTATCATTTCGAGAAAATTTAAAATGGAAAATATCGAGCTTTGTATAGAAAGTATTTCAGTTTACGGAAGCCCAACACCACACAGAGGATTTTTTTATTAATTACAAAAATACATAATGTATATATATAGTTACAAAAGGCATAACGAATAATAAAAGACTTGCAGGTTGAATGTCATCATCTGTTGCAGAAGGCTACCTAGAAAGCTCTACAAGTTTCAAGACGGACTTATCAAACAAAATATTATCCCAAAATTCATCTACCTTTGAACATAGCAAAACGCACTCAAGGCCCATTGTACCGTCTTCTAGCAAGCAACAATGTGTCTCTGTTACCTGTAGCGACGACCGGTTCAATTGCACCTCAACAGCAATTTCCAACTCCGCAACTTACCCACAACCACTTGCCTCTGCGATTCATTTGCAAAATGCTACCAACTGTTCATTTACGATTAATGTTGTTAATAATAATAAGCCGTTATGGTGAAAATAAGTATTATCAAATGGTTGTTTAGTTTGACTTTTTCCACAAGCTCGTAGAAAAAATAGCGTTCCTAAGACGTGCCGAAAGTGCCTTTTCTGGACTTGGCTGCTTGACCGAACTGCGCTACGCGTCTTTCGGTCAACTGCAGTCGCGTGGAAAAAGTGGACTTTCAGTACTATTTAGGAAATATACTATTTTTCTAGGAGCGCATAAAAATATTCCAAATTTACATTTTATTTATAATTTATTTATCTACAGGGTGTATGTTAATGCATAATGAAATACAATCAATAACCTAGATTTTGAAATATTGATGATTATTTAATAGTTATGTATAGTACTAACATTTTAATTTTCACAGAGGAAAAAATACATCAACGTCCATCCAGAACGTTTTTTGACGAATAAAGGATTAAAAGCGGTTTAGTGCGGCGCAAATTAGGTTTATTAGCATTTTAGCTTATTATTTGTATGGAGAAATAGGTATCGGACCGATCGAGGTTCGACCACTCCTAAATAAATCCCTTGTTAGACCATGGCTCATCCATAACAAATTGTTCAAACTTAATAAAAATACATTACATTTTAATTTATAGGGTCTTTGTTTATTTTTCATTTGATATAACATAAAAATCTAATTTTGAAAGTTGTACACTTTTTAAACTAGCTTCTCATATAGTCGCGATATATTCTCTCTAAATATTGCTTATCACCTCTATATAAACAGCGCTTAACAGATCTAGCGTTTTAACAAGAACAAGAAAGTGTTAAAATATAATGGTTAACTGTGAAACCATTTGACAAGTATAAGAAATGATTTTGTTATAGATAAATCAGCCACCATACTATACAACATAGAAACATCTTTTGCATAAAAAATAGTGCCAGCAAATAACTTTATTGCATTTTTGTAAAGACGTGCCTTATTTTTACACCACCCCTGTTTTAAAATGCATTAGCCCACTGCTCGAGGTCCCGAAGGCGCGACAAATGGGCCCTCGCAGCCGCGTGTCGCTAAGTAAACTGGCCGCCCTTTCTACGGCTATATTCATTACGGTCACGTGGCATTTTTGACACGTTATTGTTTTTGTTTTGGCAACGTAGTCGTCACCGGCGGCCATTATTATAATCCCTGGCACTTGTTCGGAATTTTAGAAACACAGTTCGATGATGAAAATAATAATGGGACACGTGGTTGCGTGGAGAAATGTTACATAGTGTAATATGGTTATTTATGGTTAAAACGATGTCGATACAAATTTCGCACAGTACTGACGACTACGTTTTTAAAGCTGTATTTACACTTATCAAACATTTTGTCAAATAAGTTGGACCAAGGTTGTGAACAAATAAATTTGACCATGTAAAACAGCAAATTGGTTGTTAAAAAAATTTTAAGGTTGCCTTGTCAAATTTGTTTAAAGGATTACAGCACGGCTAATTTTTTATAAAATATTTGATGTTATACTAGGGTAACTGCGGGAGAGTTGCTGCACCTTTTAAAAAATGGCTGTAACTTTCGCAATTTTTAAGAGTTTTCTTCCAAAATAAATCAATACACAAATGCCGCTTTAAACTTTATTATAATACAAAACAATCCTTAATTTCAACAAAACATAGAAATATCAACAAATCTCCCCCCAATAATGGTAAAGATACCGCAGCATTGGCATCTCTAAATAACGTCAAATTTTTATATATTTTTTTCCACATTTGATTCCAACCAGAACAGATGTTACATATTTCACCATACCTGGTGCAAGTAACATGTAGCGATTTTAGGAATTTAAGGCACTGCAACCAATCCACTACTAACTTATCGTTTGGTAACCTTCGAACCATTCCACGCAGCGTTCCTGATTTTTGTTTTTGTTTTGGCAAATAGCTCATCATCGCTATTAGTCCATTGGCTGTTCCCGCTTTGACTCAAGTAGTTTTTGATTTATGTTTTTCGAGGCATACCCTCTTTTCCTAAAAATGTGTCAGCTGACCTATTTATTGGTAAAGATGTCACGTCTGAGGTTAAAAATTTGAAACGCATCAAAATATCGATGGGTTATTTTTAAACAAAAACCGAGACCTTAAATAAAGCCGTGCACTAATGTATATACAAAAAATCACCAATTTTGTTTTAAAATAACTCTGTTAAAAGAGAAAAAATCGTTTCCTGTAAAATTGACGAATGTCGCTTACGATGCTTTGTCAAAAACCCATCGACATGTCCTATCGCGTACAGATGTTATCTCCAGGTATTGGAAAAAAAACTTACTTACTAATATAAAATAAAATTATCACGTTGCAAAGAAACACACTTATTAATACGGTCATTAAAATTTTTACAAAGAAAATCTATTCTTTTCCTTGTATATTTAAGGATAGCTATGGATATTTAAAAATAAAAACACGCCCGATGTTATAACTGTTTACTTAACGATCGACTTCCATCTTGGGTATACTTGGTAACCCACTTCATGCCATAATCACCAAAATATGACAAAAGCGGCATCTATCTCGCCGCGGCAATTCTCCCGCATTTACTCAACCAACCTAATGGATAAAATATTAACATTTTTTTTGAACTATCGTCCGATTGAAATAAATACTGCTTTAATAATTCTGAATCAGTTTTAAATTTCCTATTTATGAGTTTAAGGCCCGCTGCTTCTCTTTTTTTAGAACTCATAATCGTAACCACCACCTCCCAAGCAGCAAGCTGACGTCATTATGACGTCATTTTTAAGTCATTTTTGGTCATAGGACGTCATTAGACCAAAGTAAGGACGTCATTTTAATGACGTGTTTTTGACGTCGTTGAAGTGACGTCTTTTCGACGTCATTTTTTCGTCATACTAGCTCATAAAAATCTAATGACGTCATGTAGACTAATAATTTTACAAAATTGAAATAGGAAAAACCTCTACCGATAGATGGCGCAATGAACAATAAACTACTACGTTTATTCAACATCTTCGCTTTTTATCGCCTACACCGTACCGATGAGACCAAAATAGTTCGAGACCGGTCTGCGGTTCGTGATCTCAATTAGCTTTTAAAAAATATCTTCGGCTAATGTAAAAATCTACATCTCTAGGTTGGACAGTGTCCCCAGAGATGCGACCTCGCAGTGCAAGGAACTTGCAAGCAGTAATGGGTTTTTCCTATTTCAATTTTAAAATAAAATATCGTATCATTTTAGCTTTTAAAGAAAAAACGTTAGGCGTCAATTTTTCGTCATCTTATAGACGTCATTATGACGTCATAACCGGGACGTGTTTTGTCTGTGACTTAAGGAGGTCAATTTAACGTCATTTTGTCGTCATCTTATGACGTCTTTTCTGACCAAATGTGACCAAAAATGACTAAAAAGAGACGTCAATAAGACGTCAGCTTGCTGCTTGGGCTCCTTTTGGCCTTATCGACGTTATGTACATAAAGTGCATCTACATATTAGCACCAATCATTGCTGCAGCAACAATTCTTTTTATTTACGATTTTGCTTATCTTTATCAACAAAAACTGTACTTAAAAATTGTAATAACTTGGCACTTGACAACCCTGACAGTTGCTTCAAAGAATTTCATCAAAAAATGTCATAATTTACACCACCATCTTCAAACAAATGATTGTATGAAATATTTGATCAAATTTATTTGACAAGAAGATTAATAAGTGTGAAACCAGCTTTATACAGGCTGTGGTATCTATAACAAAGATAATAAGTAAAAAAGTTTGTTGTTTAAAACCCCACATCGCTTTGCTCTTACATTTTTCTTCATAAATAATAATTCCGTTTTCAAGTAAACTTATACATTTCTTCTCTTCATATATTCGAAAAAAAACGAAAATTTCAGGAACAATTTTTTACTTTAAAGAGATAATACAAAACAAACGACACGTTATCATTGCCACTTTTACTGTTTTATAAAATGATGTCATTATTAATTTTTTTACAAAAAAAAATTGGTGTTAAACTTTACCTTGTATTTTAATTCTAAATCCAACGACATATTACACTTTACATTAATACGACGTAAAGAACCGAAAAACGGTTATTCACTTCTTTTCCATTAAAAATTACGATTTTATTCAAAACAATCATGAAGATTTTTATGAATCACTGTAATTTACATACATTTGCTTACGCGTCTTAAAATAAAGCATTTAATTTAACTAAACTTTTTTCAACTTTATTGTAGCCAGTCACAGAAAAATAGATGCATACTTACCTGCGACCGGAGAATTCCCCGAACGTTTAAAAAAGTCGTAATTTTTAATGACAAAATAGCAAATTATGGTTTTTTGGTTTGAAACGTTGCATATGTGTAAAGTATATGTCATTGGATTAAAAATTAAATAACAGGTTTAAGACGTTTCAAACCAAATATTCCGCCTATTTAAAAAAACAAAGTTAATGGTGGTGGCTCGAAGACGAAACGTCGGATCTTAAATTTATTGACATTATTTCATACTAGAGAAAAAGTGGCAATTATATGGTTTTAAAACATCTTAAATTAACTGAGTAAAAATTTAAACTGTCTCGCGGTTTTTAGGACAATTCCGGAATGTGTACAAATATTTAAAGTGTCAAAACGGAATATTGTTAAGCATAAAATTAAGCAACTTTGCCCCAATTTAACCAGCCCTGTATCTGTTACCGCTTCCGAGATCCCTGTATATTCGGACTAGCTCTCCTTCTGAGGTATAGGGCGTTAAAATTCTGAAAAAAGTCGATATTTCTCATCATATCATTCATCATAAAACCCTTTTAACCAATTAGGATAAAATTTGGTAAACTTATTAAATATAATAGGGCTCTTGTAAAACCCTACCTAGATTAAGGTTCTTAGGTCCAGTAGCGTCTCAGTGCTCACCACAGCCAATATTATTTAGAAGGAAATACGCAACTGACGTTAGTGTATTTTTTAAGCAAATAAAAGTGAGACTTTTTAGTCTTTTGTATGCACTTTTGTTTTTAAGAAAAAAGTCAAATCCTCTTTAGGTTTTTAAAAAATACTCATAAACAATTAAAATATTAAAAATAAACAATTTTAAAGTTGATAAATAGAAAAAATAATTATTTTTGATACAATACACGACTCATCATTGATTTAAAGCAAATAATTGTTTATTTTAACTTTGCTTTTTATACAGGTTGTAATTTAATTGATGCCTTAAAACACAGAGTATTATTTTTTACCTTATATTACGAATAAAAGTTCATTTAAACATATGTCATAAACCTTTTAACTCTTAAGATACACAGTGTTAAAACTTTAAAAAAGAACTATTTTTTTACATATTTTAACTATTTTTTTACCTAACTTTGTTTTAATTTGGTAATATTATTAATGACAATAACGGGTTAAAGGATTATTTATCTCTAACTAAATTACATTTAATAAGTCCTGTAGCATCTAGAGAGATAGCTGAAGGAATATTTTTCAAAAGAAAAACAGTACGCCACTGACTGTGTAAATGTGTGTAAAATTCTTGTGTTTTCTTAAGATTAGGAAAATAAAAATACTGCTTTAATATCTCTTTTTTCCGCATCTTGTTTAGTTTAATACATTTAACCATGTATACAAATTATTAGTCAAATGGCTTACCCCGTATGACTATTAGGTTTATAGCAACACAAAAAAATTATATCCTAATTATAGCAAAAAAATAAATATATTATGCACTTAAAATATTTTTGCACGTTCAATGTACTAAATAAACCAATAAATATTGTGCCACTCTATATTAAACTTGCTTAGACAAAAATAACACAAAACAATAGACAGGACCCCATTAATAATTCGAAAAACAATTGCCACCTAAGCCTTCTCTATGTGTGGCATCCGCTAAAACAAAATTATTTCGAGCGGCGTTGGAAGACAAAAGACTAAACTTTCAATTGTTATTTTATGTTGTGTTTCAAACAGCCACCTTTAAACCACGATACCATCTTTGGCCGAGTTTTTAGCACATTTTTGGGTTCTTTCTTGGCGGTTCGTAAATTTTTAGGTGCCAAATGGGGACAAGAGATAATGAATTGGATGCACAATCAATGTTAAATCTAAAAATCATATATTAACAGTAAAATTCTTTTGCAGGACAAAAATTCCATGACAAAACAAAAGATATCGTATACCGTGTGACAGAAAAAACCTTTACAATTATTAAAAAATATTCTAGGGTTTTAATGTCTCCAGAGTCAATATATTAGAGGGGTTATGACATAGCCGCCATATTGGCGGTGATTTTTTGACGTTACCTGGAGCTTTCTCGTCCATGTTATCAAATGAGATTAGTGTCAGAGACAGTGCCGAGAAATATAATTATTGGTATTATTAGAACAATTATTTACACAACAACTTTACTTGTTATTAAGTTGCAACATCTTCAACTTTAAATAAAAAGCTTTTGGAATCACATCTTTTAACAAACAATAATTTCAAAAAAAACGCAAAACAAAAAGCACAAATTCTACAGACTGTTCACGGATGGGGTTTACAAAAGGGCAAATATATACAATATTTTTGCTTGTAAAAAAATGATTCACGAAGAGAAAATTATGATTTTATATATAGAGGACGCAAAATCTTGAAAAACAGGGTATTTATCCAAGAGTAAACTACCTTTATTTTAAAATTTTATGCAAAAGATCACTTAAAAATGTATTTAGATTAGCACTTTGAATTACTTTATTGATGTTACAGATGCATGAACGCTAGATTCAGTAGAAAATCGTTCAGAAATCAAATAACTTTTGAACAAAAGGTCGTAGAAAAAAATTCTTATAGAAGAGAAATATAAAAAAACTTAATCTTTACTCTATATCGTGAAATATCGCATTGAAAAAAAATGATAACAGGCTATTATTCATTTTACTTTTTACATTATATTTATATTGATTTTTTCTTCTTACATACAATTTTTTTGGATTAAGGAGATTCTAAGTTTAAAAAATACACATAAAATTGGAATGTTATACGAAATAAATACAGTGTGTCCCAGGATAGGTGTTACAAGAGGACAAATAGACCAAATATTTCGTCTTCATTGAAAAAAATTAGCCTTACAAAATAACATAATTAAAAATTGGAATATTCAAGTTAAATGCCCTTGCCCATTCCCTAAAATCTGCTTTTTAAGTAACTTAAATCATAAAATATTACGCTTGTGTGCCACATTTTGCCTCTGATTTCAATATAATAATATGTCACTTGTATAACATGATATAAAATAATGTCATCACTTGTCGAGGGCATGGGCCATAGCGAAAAACCTAATTTACAAAACGTCAACGAATAAGATGGATTCTCACACATTTAAATTTCTTTACATACATTTGGGATGACAAGGTGTAAGGCGTGTCATCCCATGCTACAATGTTGTATAACTATAATTTTAAAGGTCTTTTATGTCACATGTGTAATATTTTTTTAATAAAATCCGAAAAGTATAAGTCAAGAAAAAAAAATAAAAGTTAAAAATCGCAAACCTTAAGCAAACCTGTCGTATTTAAAACTTATAAACATAATTTTACCAATATGAGTTTATTTTTGTTAAATAATACAATATTTTATTTTCGATGTAATTTGTAATTTTTGATTCAGTATTGAAGTCCTCTCGTAACAAAAATAAACTCTTATTGTTAAAATAATTTTTTACTCGAAAACGGCTCATTTAATCGATGTCAAACAGAAGTACCTTTTTTTAGCAAAAGGTTTAAACTACCCAAAAACATATTTTTTGTTTCTTCACCATACAGGGCGTAAAAAATATTATCAATAATGTGCGAAAACTAGTCCGTCCCTGGCAAACTAAAGAAGCGACATAAGTTTCAAGGGCACCATTTTAAGAGGTATTTACTTAGTATGCATCGTACTAAAATATTATCAAATTATACAGAGCGCTGTAAAAGTTATTCACGAAAAATCGATTTCTAGCTGACCCCTTTAGGGGATCATATCTCCGCAGGGGGCTTAAACGGAAAATTTTATAGAAACTTGTCGTGTTATTTTCATCTGTTCTATACGTGTGCGAGAGATTTCCCACATTTTCCCGGACACCCTGTATACTTGTATTTAAAATAAGAAAGTTGATGGTACTTCCGGTTAAACCGGAAGTGATTTCTAGGTTGACACAATGTCAAAAAATGTCAATTTTTGTGATTATAATACTGTAGAATTTTTATTGGTCTCTCTTAAAAACTACAAAACAAATTGGGGGTTTCTAATAACATATCACACATATTGTTTATTTTTAAAATGGCGGCCAAAGATCATTTATTAACGACATCTAAATCACGAAATTCAAAAATAAATGTTAAAAGGCCGCCATCTTGCAATTACACAATATGTTAAAATATTATTTGAAAGAGAATTCGGTGAAAAAATAAAATATAAAATTAAATAGGGGTGCTTTCATTTAAAAATATTTAAAAATCTTTAATTTTTGTCCTATCAATTACATTAAAAACTATAATTACAAAATGTAAGTAATTTATTAGGGGAAATGAAATATACCGGATTAGCTAAATAGCATATCACATAGGCAATGAAGGAAAAAAAGACAGTCTAACATAAATATCGGCAAGTAAACTTTAGTATTGGATGATTCACGTACATCCCTTTGTTGTTGATTTACTGACCCTACTACCTTTTTCTATTGCTTATACAGTATACCTATCACTACCTATGAAAGTAAAATTGGTCATATTATCGCTACTTGATTTTTTTGTAAGTATTCTTAGGCCGCCAATTTAAAAAGAAACACCCTGCGTATACTAAGTTTTTATTAGTTTTCCTTAAATACTAAAAAAGAAATATTGCTCCAAGGTAGATGCAGAAAGTATTAAATTATTGAATTAAGAACTTTTGTTAGCTTATCATTTTTGTCCATGAATTTTTAGAACCTAATGACCATTAAAGCTTTTGATCTACTATTTAAGATCTATCTAAATCAGTTGGTTTTAAGAAGTCTGACTAAAACATTTTCCATTGGATTTCTGCAAAGTCGTTTGTTTCTATCCGATTTTGTTAACAAAGTCGTGGAACATTGTTTAAATTTAAAATTTTAAAAAATTATTACAACTGTTTTGCCAAATTCTGTATTATTTACAAAAATATTTTATAGGCTATCCCTAGAATATATATTTAAAGAACTAGGAATTGCCATTATACATGGTGTGTACAAAATCTAGGTTAGGTTGAGGTTATTTTTTAACTTTAAATATATTCTTGACCATAATTTTTAGGCCAACCCTGTAGCAATACCTTTGTTTAAATACTATATTTAATATTAACTAGGCAACAACCTTTCTTATAAAGCAACAACACATATTTCTGGATTTCTAAAAATAAGTAAATAAAGCATTAACTTACCGTAGCTACTTGTTAAAAAGAATTAAATTCTAAGTCCCTGAGAAAGTAGCATCTGCAATATACCTAAAATGTAAAATGCATGTCCTGACGAATACACCAAGCATTATATTTAAAGTGTAGTAAAGTGTAATGCTCAAATAAGTTTGCGAAACACTTTAGTTCGTGTACTGCAAACACTCGTATCGTGGGTGGAGAATAAAACTCTATTTTTAAGTTGTATGTAGCTTGTTTCAAAGCAATATATTTTGTTCTAGCGATGTGGGGGTAATATACAGGGTGATTCAAAAATCGATCACGAAACTTTAGGGGGTGATTCTACTTGACAAAACAAGGGTAGAAATTCATATAATTTTTTTCAAAATGTCATTTGTTTTCGAGTTACAAGCCGTCAAAGTTCAATTTTTATTTTGGTTTTTTCGCCATACTGCATTTATATTTTAACTTATCCAGTTGATATTTGGCACACAAATCGAGCTTTGCAGATTCTAAAATTTTAAGACAAAAGTACTTTTTTTAAATACCGCCAGAGGGCACTTTTCCTAAAACATAAAATTTATTTTCATCATAACATTTTTACTTTGACAGATATCGCAAAGCTGGGGGCGCCATTTTATAGACAATTAAAAACTTAAAAAATAAGGTATTCTTTATTAAAGTCGATAAACCTCACCGTTTAAGCACCAATAGACATCAAAATTTTATCAATTTCAATCAAATTACCTACATACATACACGGTGTCCAGTAACTCAACCGACAAACTTTACGGGGTGATTCTACAACAGAAAATAATAAAAAACTTTATATAAACATATGTCCTAAACGTCCTAGTTTTTGAATTTCGGGGTGTTAAAAATTAAAAAAAAAATAATCACCCTGTATAGGGTGTCCCAACTCTATTTATACACGAAAAATCTTCGCCCCTCTACACGATACAAAATTAAACTTTAAATGAAAAATGTTTATTCGCATACACCCTTTTTAACTACAGTGTTAGTAAATATACAAGGTGTCTCAAAAACTTAAATTTCATTGTCAAGTAGGTTTTTTTTTAAATGGAACACCTTAAATATTTTAGCAAATTTTGACTTTTTATTAAATTCTACATTAAAAATACAATGGCCAATATACGCCAATTATTACTGGTTTTTGAGATATCAACAGCATGTTGATATCCTCATTAACAATTAACAGTAAAAAAGATTTTAATATTTTAGTTCTATTACTCTGTTAACTATTTTTAAATCATTTTTTTAGTGTCATAGTAGCAGATAACATGGTAACATATAATTAATTATCTTATTATTAATATTACTTTATTTTAGACACATATTTATTACCTTGTCCTAAAAAACAGCAATACGTCAATTATGGCTGGTCCTTAGGTTAAATAAGTAAATATGTATCTAGAACTAAATAGCTGACCTACCTATTAGTAATTCTTACAATGAAAGATAACTAATTACATGTTAGCATGGTATCTGCCACTCTAACACTGACAGAATTTTTAAAAGAGTTAGAAAAAAATATTAAGTATTTTTTCTTTACTTTTAATCGTTAATGAATAAATCAAAAGCTGTTGATATTTCAAAAACCAGCAATAATTGACG
The DNA here is from genome assembly GCA_014170235.1 of Listronotus bonariensis. NCBI lineage: Eukaryota > Metazoa > Arthropoda > Insecta > Coleoptera > Curculionidae > Listronotus > Listronotus bonariensis. Next base: position 47,207 of record JACEGR010007098.1, read on the forward strand.
TATAGTGTGTCATATATTTTTAATGTAGAATTTACTAAAGAGTCAAAATTTGTTAAAATATACTATAAAATATTCTATTTAAGAACACCTACTTAACAATAAAAATGCTGTTTTTATGACACCTTGTATATTAGATAATAGTCATTAAAAAGTGTATCCAGATAAACATTTTAAATTTAAAGTTTCTTTTGTATCTTGTACAGTGGCAAAGATATTTCGTGTATAAATAGAAATGGGACACCCTGTATAGGGTGGTAAATTTATGCAATCTTCATGAAACGTAACATCAAATAAATTAATAGATGAAGTTACTGTAAATACCTCTATTACTTCTTTTACTTCAAGAGTCACTAAAATTAAAATTAATCTGTTTGCAGATAAATTTAACAAAAATTATTATTAAATAATAATAACAATGACTTAAAATTACTCAAAAATTAAAATTATGAAATGTGTACCGTTGTAGAAAAAATATGGTATCCAACACATGTATAATTTTTATTTATTTATCGGGTTGCCTTCTATTCGTTAAGAAATGTATTAATTTATATAGTTGCTACACAGATCACTATTAAAGAATACTTTCGAAAAGATCATAAGCGAATTTATATCGTTAAATATTTTTGACATAATCATCATGATGTCTGATCATGCAATTTTATGTCAAGATTTATGACGCCATACGCAAGGTTACATATTTTTTGACCATGTTCTAGAGGTTAGTTATTAGATTAGATTAGCTTGGAGGTGGATTGTAATCCTCCAACACTGCAAACAGCTTAGGTTTATTGTGTATCCTCCATCCATATGTTAAAGCACGCTATCCAATCTCTTTAATGAGACTCCACAATCTTGAAACTGGCTCCTTGGTAAATGTTGCTGTTTTAGGTTTTTCTTACCCAGCCTTGCAAACCGCAGACGACAAAGTGTTTCGCAATAGCACCATATGTGTTCTGCGGTTTCTTCTTCTTCCTGGCAGAACCTGCATAGATTTCTTCTGCAAGGCCCATTGTTTCCAGGTGTTTATTCAGTCTGCAGTGACCTTTTAGTTGACCCACTATAATTCTTACTGCTTTCCGGTTGTAATTCAGAAGGTCTTTCGTAAATTCTGGCGAGCAGGTTAGTTATACATATATAAATATTATTTTTTTATTTATCCATTCTAAAAATGTTTTTACGTATATACGGCTTTTGCAGGTGCCAATACATCCATTAAAGTTTATAGGGTAAAAAATTATTCTAATAATTACTTAAAAATTTTTGATCGGAATTTAATACCAGCTTACTTTTTATTTAACAGAAAACAATTATTTAACCATATACAGATTAATAAACGATGACCATGATAAACAAACGCCAGCTAAATTTAAGTATCTTTACAGAAAGCTTACGTCTTTTGTCCATGGTTAATTTTTAATTACCTGTATACTGTATAGTTTAAAATAATTGCATTTTGTTAAATTAAAAATAAACTGTTTTTAAACTTTGATCAAAAAGTGTTTGGGGTAAAACTTTTTAACCTCTATGTACGGTATACATTAAATCCGAGATTAAATCATTACTATAAATGGTTTTTCGCTATAACAGTCAGTAAAATACAAGGGTTAAATAAGGGTTGTTTAAAGTATAGCATATATACTTTTTTCATGGCCTTCTCTACCAAATAAAAAAATAACATAGGTGTAATATTTCGGAAACGGTATAAAAGGAATACAAGAAGTGATAATTTTTCAAAAGTTTTTTCTATTCGTATATTTTAAAACTAAAAAATATTCAGTCTGTCCTATTAAAAATCTGTTAAAATAAATAATTATTGATGTAAAAATGTTTTCACAGAGTTAAAACATTTTCGAATTGAAGATATGTTCTGTATTGGTTCGTCGGATTCATTTTCTAATTAAAAATACCAAAAAAATTAAAGAACTAAAAATCGACGTTTCGGTGGCAAGTCTGCCACCGTTGTAATAATAAATTTAAAAAAAATTAAAAAAATAAATTAACTATTATTTAGGTATAAATTTTAAAAATTTTAGTTTTTTTTTTAATAGGAGAGTCTAAAAACTTTAACATTAAATGTCAAATATGTTTGTTTGGTTAGATTGTCATAGCAACATATATAACTGGTTGTATTTATTATTTATATATAATACAAAAAAAGGTGATGAGTTGATTAATTTTTAGTCTTCCTGAAGATACTTCAGTATCAAGCAAAGGCAAGTGTTTAAATTAACTGAAACTGATGTTAAACAATTATCTTTATTTAATAATATATGCACTTTCTTTGTTAGAACAAGTTTCCTTTGCCAAAATGCTCGAAGCATCCCAGTTTATTCTATGATTGTTATCAAATGCGTATTTGCAAATTTTTAATTTATAAAATTCTGTGTTTTTAGTGTATGATCTGTGTTTTTTAAGCGTTTGGCTAAGGGTCTGCAAGTTTCAACTATATAAAAGTTAATGCATTTGCAAGGTATTTTATAAATGACATTTTTGCATTTTTATTTGCAAATTATTTAAGTTGTATGGTTTTGTTTTTGTTAATTGAGATCTAATAGTGTTTTGTGTTTTAAAGATTGTGCAAAAGTTAAATTTATTTCCTGTTTGTTAAATTTTATTTAGTAATCCGGGAATGTATGGTAAAAATAAATTTTTAATAGGTTTATTTTGATTTTGTCTTATATTGGGAGTTTCAAATTCAAGGAAACAATTATTTATAACATCAAGAGGATAATTATTTTGAATAAAAATATTTTTTAAATAATCTTTTTTCTTATTTATATTTTTATCAGAACAAATGACTTTAATTTTATCTAATAGACTTTTTACAACTCCTTTTTAACCATTATTGGGTGATTTGAGTGAAAATTTAAGTATCAATTTGTATGAATGGGTTTTTTATAAATTTTTGTTTTAAAATTGTTTAAATCTTTTTTAAAAAATGTTAAGAAAAAATAGTGTGAGTTATTTTCTTTTTCTAAAGCAAACTTGGTGGTTAGTTCTGGTTAGAACCTAAACCGGAACGTCGATTTTTAGTTCTCTATTTGCTTTTTTAAATTTTTTTGGTATTTTTAATTAATTTTTTGGCGTGTACCCAAATACCTACCATTAATTTTAAACATTTTCAAAATTTAAAAAGTAATTAAGAATTAAAGAAGACGCATAAATTTAAAAAAACACGCTTAAGCAAATATACGACGAAAGGTGTGAATTGCGGCTTTACCACCAACCCTGGCTTGAAATTTGGGCCTCGCAGATGGGGGTTAGTTTTGTGTAAAACAGACAGACATATAAGTTTTCTATAAAAAGCGTCGAATTTGGCCTACCCTGTTTAATTACCAACTCTGTTTAAAACCCTTTTGAAAAATGCAATTTAAGGCTTTAAGCCAGTTTAACCCAAAATAAATAGATAGAGTAATTAAATTAATAATAAAAAGTATATTTAGTACTTACTACCCACCAAGATATATTGGTACTGCAATAACAAGAAGCAAGAACTAGCCGTACAAAATATTATCGGGTAATTTAATGCGGTACGAGATACATAATTTGAGAACACGTCCGACGTGTCACATCATCACCGGTCTGTTTGCCTTTTTGCAAAACGTCCCGCTGATAAAAACTAGTATACATCCTGCCACCCAATTAGTTTGACAACTTGCGACTTTACTTTGGGTTTTGGGTACTTGTCAATTAGACTTAAAGTTAGAAGTTTATTTTAGCTTCATAAAATTTAAAAAATACATGAAACAAAATCGGGTCAAAGGAATGGCAAATTTAAAATACAAAGTTTAAATAATAAATTCATTTAGAAAAACATTTATTTAAAGCATATAGAAAACGCTGTGCTACATACAAGTTCTTCTATCGACAATTGAATATATAAAATGGTTATATAGATGTAACAGCAATAAAGATATACCGGGTGACAAAGGAAGTTGTTACCTCCCTTCCAAGTTTTTTAGTTTCTAAGAAAGATTGTTAAAAAACTCCGTTATAGCAAAGGCATAATTTTTTCTACAACCTAAAAATATCTTCCGGTTAAAGGTACGCACATACGTTGGCATCGGACGGACGATACGGATAGGAAAAAATAGTTTTAGTAAAATTAAACGAAGCAGTGCATCTATGTGCGAGCGGTTAGCACTGGAATTAAAAATATCGCGAGATTAGGCAACTTAAAATAAAATCCGGTCATTACCGTTTCATATGTGCGTTACAGGCCAGAAATTGCGTTATTTGACAAGAATTTAAGCCGATTATTACCGCAGGGTTTTAACCCAGTGGTTTATACTCTGGGTGAAAAGGCACTAACTTTTAATATTTACCGATGGTTTACCCATTACTTGCATGTGCGTGTGTGTCATTTAATTGCACTAAAACTATTTTTTCCGATCCGTACCATCCGTCCGATGCCGACGTATGTGTGCGTACCTTTAACCGAAAGTACCATAAACCTTCTTACCTAAAGTGCTTTTTTTCTATGTTTTTATTCTCTGTAAAATTATTTTTCTAATAATATATCACACGTATTATTACTTGGTATAGTGGTGGCCAGTCATTATTTTTAAAGAAAATAAAGTACCGCCTTTCCTTCTACTTTGTTTTTTTTTGCTAGGACAGCTGCAAAAAATAACATTTTAGTTTCTTATGTAGTGGTATATTTTATTTTTCTTAATAAATCACTAACATTTCGTAATTTTGGATTTTAATATCGACAAAGAACACTTTAAATTAAAACAAAAACTTTTTATATATATTAATTATACACTTAAATGTCTTTTTATTGACAGCACAACTAACTGCCTAATTTTTAAAAATAACTACCACACATCATTTATTTACGACTTATTACTTATACGAAATATTTTCCTTTACATTCTTTTATAAAATATATACTTTGGCCACTATAAATTGATAATAAATACCTAGTAAGTAACTCCGGTCACTATTATTTTAAACCAGTAAAATACATTTTTTATTGTGGTAACTAAAGTAACTGACTTTTTAAACCAATAAAATACATTTTTGTTCGGGTGTTTTTCCCAATTTATAGTAAACAGAGTATAGGTACCTAGCTTTAGAATATGGATGGTGGAGGGAAGGATAACCATCTGAATGTTTTAAAAAGTGTCCGTCGAAAGGAGCAACTTAAGGTTGCGCTACAGTAGCCAGAGGAGATTTTTAACCAATAAGTATGAATTATTAGACAGATAGATACAAAATAAAAAAGGAAAGAAATACCAAAATCCCTCCACTGGCTACTGTGGCGCCATCCCAATTTGCTACATTCCGATGGCCACTTTTTAAACTTGTCCCCCATAAAAGATGGTTATCCTCCCCTCCACCATCCATACTTTAGAAGTAATAGTTGCTGTCTATATTCCTTTAAATGATACAATATGAGCAACGCTGTTTGGTTCATCGGCAAGCAATAGAATATACAAAACAAGCACTATTAGTCACGCATGTTTACATGCCGGGATTTAGTTAGATTGTCTTTTTTCCTCACATTGCCTATATGTTATGTTATTTAACTGAACCTGTATATTTTAACGAAAAAATCGGAACCTTAATACGCATTATATGAATTAACTTTTCACAATTTAATTATAAATTAAGTTTTTAAAACGTATTTTAATTTACCATTTTATTTTAAATTTAGTAAACAAAGCGTCATTGAAATTAACTTGTAAACATACGTTTCTCTGTGACATAAACTATTAAGTTTAAATTTAACCACAATTCTACCTCTTAAACCCCTGTATAGGATGGCAGATTTAAGATTTAATTTGTGCAGTTAAATATCGCAAAATCAATTCTTAAATAAAACAAATCCAATACAAAATATTTTAAATTTAAATTTGCATGTTGATTAAAATAGAAACAATTTCAATGTCAAGAAATCAAAACTAAAAGAAAGTCACTGGGTTAAGCATATTTAAACTTGG
>JACEGR010007099.1:0-53146 GCA_014170235.1 Listronotus bonariensis
ATTATCGAAATAATTAAATAAATATTAAAATTATTAAAACTTACATACCCCCCTATACAGGGTGTTCACAATATACAGGGTTTTTTGGTTGGTACTTTCCTTTTAACAGTGTATAGAATAGTAGAAAATAAAAACTTTTTCAAATAAAATTATGTTCGAAAATGCTTTCTTTTCGAGATACAGGGTGTTAAAGTTTTAAGAAAAAATGCATTTTTTTGTCATAACTTTTCTACCACTTCAGATATTTCCCACAAATTTTGATACACTTCTTGTGACCATTACATAATACTTTTTGCTGTAAAAGTAAAAAAATCAGTGGCGTTCGAGCAAGATATGTATTAATTTTTTTAAGAAAAAATAGTATACCACCGCTTTTTCTTTTAATCAATATTATTTTTTGAAATACTCATTTACTTTGGGATTAATTTGGTTTTTTGATATTTTTACGTATGACGAACGGTTTTCGTTAAAAAATAAAAGCCATTTTAATGCGATCGCTAAAATCCGTTTATGTTTAATTTTTATTAAAGTAAGGTTATACAGGGTGATTCAAAATCAATCACAAAACTTCAAGAGGGTGATTCTACTTGACAAAATAAGGGTAGACCTTCATATAAATGTTTTTCAAAATGTCATTCGTTTTCGAGTTACAACCCGTCAAAGTTCAATTTTTATTCTTGGTTTTTTCGCCATATTGCATTTATTTTTAACCAATCCAGTTGATATTTGGCATACAAATTGAGCTTTGTAGATTCTAAAATTTAAAGACAAAAGTACTTTTTTAAAATACCGCCAGAGGACAATTTACCTAAAACTTAAAATTTATTTTACATTATAACTTTTTTATTTTGACAGATATCGCAAAGCTGGGGGCGCCATTTTATAGACAATCAAAAACTTAAAAAACAAGGTACTCTTTATTAAAGTCGATAAACCTCACCGTTTAGGCACCAATAGACATCAAAGTTTTCATTAATTTCAATCAAATTACCTACATACATACCGGGTGTCCAGTAACTCAACCGACAAACTTAACCAAACGATTCTACAAGCAAAAATAAGAAAAAATCTTCATATAAACATATGTCCTAAACGTCTTAGTTTCTTGCACTACGGAGTGTTAAAAATTAAAAAAGTTTTTCCGTGATTCGTAATTTTTGAATTACCCTGTATAGTTACATTATTATAATTTTAATGTCAATAAAAAGTTATTGCCTATAAGAAGCTTTTATACAGTCGAAAATCTAACTTAGAAATAAAACCATATCCGATTTTAGAGATTTTTCCATGCATCAAAAATATTTTTTTAACGAAAACCGTTTGTTGTCCGGGAAAATATCAAAGAACCATATTAATCCCAAAGTAAATGAGTATTTTAAAAATAATAATGATTCGAAGAAAAAGCAGTGGCGGACTATTTTTTGGTCAAAAAAATTCAATTCTAATCTTATCGAACTCAACTGGTATTTTTTTAAACTTTTACAGCAAAAAAAAATGTAATGGTCAAGAAAAAGTATCAAATTGTGTGAAAATATCTGGAGTGGTAGGAAAGTTATGATAAAAAGGGATTTTTTTTAAACTTTATCAACCTGTATCTCGAAAAAAACAACTTAAAAATAACTCTGTAGACTAGAGGGAAAAATCCTGAACTAGTTAACTTATGTTTGCTGTATTTAAACGAATCTTTTCCAATAAGCCAATCCGTTTCGTCATGTAATTTTCCTTCAATAAAATAATCGAGAATATCTGCCACATCACCGAAAAATACGTTATATAACACAATACAAAAACAAATTAAACCAAATCTTATCTCGACTATTATTTATTATCTCGACTATCTTCAAGTGGATTTATCGCACCTATAATGTTGTTATCAGGTTTAGAAAAAATAAAAATAACGCCATAACCTTTTGGGTAATAATCTATGATAAATATTGATAAGATATGAAGAAGTCGTTCGATATGACTATGATTTTTTTTATTATGAATTCTTGTTTTTTATTTTTATCAGTTATCACTGATCAACAAAAAATCTATTTTTTGTGTAACAATAAAAATTTTGGCGGATTCTTTCAAGAATAAGTTTAAGTAGAGAAGAATTAGTAGTCTAGTATTTTAGATACGAATAGTTTCATTGTAATATAGTTTTCTTTTTAATTACAAATTATTTCGACAAAAATAAATTAATATCAATGTTATAACATTAACGTCGATTTAAAAATATAAAGAGCGAGAAACTATAAACACGTCCTTCATCGAATACGTAAAAAAATTACCTGGGTTTCTGAATATGACCTCCGCAAGTACGTAGGACCGCCTGTTTTTCCTCAAATCGCAAAAATGTGCGACCAAGTCTGAAAGTCAGACTTTCCAAGCATACTTCGACTTTGACGTGGAATTAAAAATAAAAGAGACTGCCTAGGATAAATTTTTTATATTAAATCAACGTAAAAATTAATAAGCTTTCCGAATATAAGCTTTTTATTATTACGCAATAATCAGATTTAAAACGCAACGGTAAGAAACCGCGACCGTGTCCGAAAATCAGGTTTTCTTGCGTACTTTGACTTTGACGTGGGTTTTAAAATACAAGAAGTGCACTAGGGTAACGAATTTTATATTAAATCGACGTAAAAGACGTAAAATTTCAAAAGCTTTTCGAATATCAGCTTTTTATTAACACGCAGTAACCAGTTTTTAAACGCGACGGAAAAAACGCGACCATGTCACCAAGTCAAATTTTACTAGCCTAGGTTGACTTTGATGTGTATTAAAAAGTACAAGGAGTGATTTGAGCACAAAAACCATCAAATTTTCGGTAATTTTCGGTCAAAATCTATCAGAAAGCAAGTTTTCAGATTTTTTCTACGACTTTTATTTTATACAATTTTTTCAGAATTTTTCGTCATATTGGCGAGCCGAATTTTACGATCCTTCGACTTTGACGTCGATTTAAAAATTAAAGGAGCAACAAACCATAACCACATCACAGTGTTATTTTAAAACTTGCTGGTATGGTACAGTTTTACTAGATTAGTCAGTTTAAATCCTCCTTTGAAAGCTGCCAATAAAGCAACATGTACCATCCATTAACAGTTTAACTTGAGACGCCCCGAACTTTCCACTTTTCATTTATCTCCAGACTATGGATTCTATACCTTGCAGAGGTTTTTCCTTGCCTTTCAAACTTCCATAGATCTTGTGTTATTAAACTGCCTTCTACCTGACCAACGGCTTTTGGTCTTAGTGAACTGTTCCAAAATGAAAAAGAATCTCCCTTGCTGAAATTTCTGCTATAGCCTTCAGTCAAAGGTATATTTAAATTAAAGAAAATTACTCAAACGTTTTTGTTACACTGGCAACCCCAGAGTTTCTTTATGAGAAGGGGTTTAGATATAAGCAAGACCGGTGATAGCTTTTGTCAGGGACGTGAGGGTGTGAGAATTACGATTTCGGTTGGCAGTTCTGTTCAAAGTTGGTAGCTTTATCAGCTGATGACAGAGTCGTGCCTTGTCGAAGCTTTGTTTGGTAAAAACTGTGGAAATTTGCCATTTCATTTTGGTTGTATATTTTACAAGGATTTCCAGTTGTTAATGTTTTTGGTTAGTTTAGAGACTTCACATATTATTGGTTCGGACTCGTTTTATTTTAGAGATTTTGATAGTGTTTAGTCGAATAGTTTTCAGTCATTCGTGTTTTTATATACATATGATACTGATGAGTGTCCGCTAATTAATGGTACACAGAAAAACCACAGATTTCTTATGCGAAAATACCCATTTAGGATTTAAAGAAACATACCTATATCCAAAAGTAAATGATAAGGAAGATACGGGGTGTTAAAGGGATATAAATATTTTTTATTCATGCATTTCGATAATTTCTGATATGTTTTAAACATTTTAATAGAACTCGGTATCCAGGAGTTTTCATTTATCAGCTATTTATATCTGAGCAGTTGTAATTATAGCTAATACGATGTTATTGAAGGTACATACTTTCGGGTGCACTGAACAACTAAAACGTGAATACCTTAAAAACGGTTGTCAAGACCGATTCTTACTAAGTATACCTTTTTGTGCAGAAAGCATAGAGAAGCTTACTAGTTTACATACATACAGAGTAGTAACAAAAAATTGGGTAGTTTTAGAGAATTTTAAATAGCGTACCCATCGCCCTCCAGTCTACACACAAAAATTAATATTCGATCTGAAAAGCTAATGTTTAAAAACCCCGAGATACCGTTTTATTAAGATATTTAAAAAGGGGGAACAATTATCGAAATAAATTTACTTTTTCTTTTTACTATGACACCCCCGTATCTTCCTTATTATAAACTTTTAGATATTAGGTATGTTTGGTTAAATCTTAATATTTTGGCATAAGGAATCTGTGGTTTTTCTGTGTACCATTCATTAGCGGACACCTTGTATACAAAGTTTTTAAAATGGTTTTTGACTTACGGAACCATGGAAAATGTTTTGCTCTGCCAGGTACCTCATCATCCTGTCGTCGCTTTGATAATTTTTAATTTTTAATATTTAAACCACATTTATGTTTTTGTTTTAGGTTATGCCTATTAGAATATTCCAATAAATTTTGTTTACAACATACAGTTCCTTTTTGTTTTTCCTTAATTCTACGCCACTGATCTGCCTAAAATCAAACATGGCCGAAAATGGCCCGACTTGACGTCACAGCCGCGCTAGCCAATATGGCGAATGTCGTGACCTTATCTCATCAATCGACTTTGGGCAACCCCTATTTTTTTAAATACATTCTAAGGATAGTTAATAAAATATGTATTTTTAAATAATACAGTAGGGTGTCCGTTATTTCCCAAACCGATTTATTTTTAGCTATCGCCCCTAAGCTTTTAGTTTATACCCTAAAAAATATATCCAATGTAAAAATGCTCTTAATTCCTGATTTAAACCGTGCCGAAATCATGTTGCTTTTCCCATTTAAATAACATGAGATTTTTGGATTTTTCTTTTTATTTATTTTTCTCATACAAAAATAGAACAGAAAACATCTACTTTTCACATGTTCTGATGGAAAATTTAACGCTCTACAAAAAGTTTTCTTACGAATTTTTAATTAAATAACTCCTTTAAGAGCTATTTACCGTCAAAAGTTGAGTTAAGATTGAGTTGTGGCCATCCTCGGGAATTTAATAGTCAACCAGCATTTTTAAATAAAACACTCATCCACTGACGTCTTTAATTGTTTCTCTTTCATTTAATAGCGATTTTCTATAAAATCGTTGGTTGTATGAAAAAAAGCATGATGTTTAATTTAAATTTTCTTTGGTTGACATGGTGATGTAGCCCAATTTTTTAAAAAATATCCCCTTCAAATTCCCCATAAAATTGGGGATTAATCTTTTGAGAAATACGTCGCCGGAAATTACCCATATAACATTTTTGCCGGCAAGGCATTGGCAAAAAAGGTATCAAAAGACATCAAAATGGGCAATTGGCCGTTATTAGGTCACGTGTTGCAGAAAATGTGATGGCATCCATCATTAATAAGTTATGATGAAAAAAATGCGTTTAGGATGATGGCATCCATCATTTAAAAGGTTTTGGCAAAAATATGCTTTTTAGATGATGGCATTACATTATTTTTTCCTAATGACAATAAAATGCATTTTTACCGTTCAGGGAACTAAAATGTGCATAAATAATGCACATGCATAATGTGTGTTTATGTACAGGGTGTCCCATATAAAATTAAATACTATAATTTTAGAAAAACCATAAGAGATCAAAGAAAAAGTTAAATGCAAGAATGTTTAGTGAAATGTATTTTTTTAGTATTTTTATTGTTGCCAAAACCTTTTAAATGATGGATGCCATCATCCTAAATGCATTTTTTCATCATAACTTATTAATATTGGATGCCATTACATTTTATGCAACACGTGGCCCAATAACGGCCAATTGCCCATTTTGATGTCTTTTGATACCTTTTGCCAATGCCTTGCCGGCAAAAAATGTTATATGGGAACAAGGTATGTGTAGGGACGAGATTTTATACAAAAATTACGATGGCTGTAGCCCGAAGGGGGGCATTTTAGGATACATGCTTATGAGGAAAAAGTCTTATTTTGGCTTCAAATATACCCTTTAAAATATTTGTAGTAAATTTTAAAACACCCTGTAGAAGTATTTTAAATTCCAAACAGATTAGCAACATCCTTTGTTGAAAAATTCTACTTAATCTTACTCACAACAGCAAATTTTTATCCGTTTAAGCAAAATCTTTTACAATATTGCAATGAGATTGCTTGGAACAAACATTTAATTGTTAGCACAGGTCTTATCAGAGTGAATTGCAAAAGGTTGTTTCATTATTGATGATAACACTGAAATTGTTATTTTGTAAGTTAAATAAAAAGTATCACGAACCTATACAGGGTGACCCAGAATATGTAGGCACTCGGATTCATATAGAAATATTATAAGTTCCTGTCATTTTTTTCCTAAAGCCCTTCTTTACAGAGATATCTGCCCTTAAATTTTATAATAGTTGATATTTTATTAATATGATTAATAACGTATGTCCTAAAAGTTTTGGCACACAATATTTATCAGTTTTTTTTTAATGAAGAAATTTATTTAAACACTAACTAGTTATCATGAATTACAACTCAATACTTAACTAAACTATACTATCGAATTATGTGGAGTGGCCCGTTCTGCTCTACCAGACGCAAATTTCTTCGAATGTCTCTCATGAGGTCCTGGACGGAATTCAGTTCAATTTCTCTTAATTTCTCGTAAATTCACCGTCTTAATTGTTCCTCATCTTGTGCTTCCCAGCCTCCATGATAAACCTTTCTAGACAGTACAGCCCAAAAATCCTCTATTGGGCGAGCCTGCGGCAAGTTTGGAGGATTATCGTTTTTGGGAACAAAAGGTATGTGGTGTTGTCGAAGCCAGTTTTGGGTATCTCTTGAATAATGGCATGATGCTAGGTCTGGCCAAAACATGATATCGTCATTAGCATGATGTTCGCGGAGAAACTGAAGCAATTTGGAAAGGCAGTTATCAATATAGCTCTGACTATTCAAAACTTCACCCCTCACTCTTCCCACAAAAGGTCGGGATACACCCCTGTTAGAAATTGCGCACCAGACAAGGATTTTATCTGCAAATTTCGCTTTATGTTTGTATCTAACATTGTTAGGGCATTCCTCTACGTTGTCCGTATAAAATCGTTTCCCTTCATTTCAGAATTACTCAAAGTGAAATACTTTTCGTCATCTAAAATAATGATTTTTTCATTGGCAAAATGTACCCGCCTCAGTTGACGACAACATCTTGGTATACGAAAAGCTGCGCTTGAGAGTATTTGGGACACTTACGTTTTTTTCGATATTTAAGACCATTCCTCCTCAATTCCAACGATATCGTACTCTTAGAAGATCTGTATTGCCTAGCCAGTCTCCTCGTTGACATTCCAATCTGGTTTTTGCTCTTCTCACCAATCTCTCTGACTTCTGTGCGGTAAATGCACGTGGTCTTCCACTTTTGGGAGATTCAGACATGGTATTGCCTGCTCGCACTCCGCTATTGTTCTATAAATGGTTCTGCGTGAAATGTTTTCATTCTGGAATATTCGACAGATTTCAGCTTTGGGTATCCGCCCAACTAACTTGTAGATACTTTTTCTTATTTCTAATTTATACGACATCTTAAAGCGAAAACTTCAAAATAAATAAATCTCAACTGACAGTAAATAAAGTAAATAAACTTTTGTTTTCAAAGGCAACTTGATATTATTTTGTTTTTGTTAAGATTAAAGACAATGAGTTTTGTGCCAAAACTTTTAGGACATACGTTAAAGGAAATATTTTTATAACATACTATTTAAATCCTTTAGATCGTACATCATCCCTATTAAAACAAAAAGATTCCAGTCCAACCATCACCAAAAAACCAGAAATAGTGTCCAAAGAATCGATTACGGAACAAATAATAACAACTTTGGTTGGTCAGAAGCAGACACAAGCTGAAAACAAAGTACGTATGGAAGAAGCAGCAGACAGTACGACAAAGAACGATGCTGAAGAAAACAATAACACTAATGGTGTTCAAAATAACAATAGTATAGGAAAACATAATTTACCGGGTAAGCAACCTAAGCATCTTCTTTACATTACCTTACACCATTTTTTTATGCTAGAAACTCTATATCCATAAATGTCACCTTTAGGGTCGGTTCAGGATCATCCCCACTGACGTAGATATTATTTTTAAATGATTAGGTATATCTAAAACTAGGACATGGGACCTACACCAATTGTATACCAGATGCTAATGACCTTAAGAGGAAAGCTTTGGTAAAAAAATATTATTGGACCCCCAAGTTTTAAAAGCAATTTTTTTTGTATTTTTTCGTGAGTTTAATCAAATTTTATAGATACATTGTAACATTTGCAAAATTATCTAAATTTTTCAAAAACTATAGTCAGTTAATTTTTATCACTCTACAACTTTCTTATGCAAAATTTTCAGATTCCTCTAATTAGAAGAAAAAGACAGATTTTTTAACGATTACATGCTACAGCTTTAACAATTATTGAAAAAGCCTATGACAGCATTGTCTATGCTAATATTAATATAATTTCAGCAATAATTATGGAAACTCCAAGCACCAGAAGGCGCAGCATAGACAACACAAACATTGCTAAATCTACTATTAAAAGTCTGGATCCACAAAACGTTGTCAAAACCATTCAGGAACTATCAGCTTCGCGAAGAATATCTGTCGATATGCCTCTTTTGAATCAAACGGAGCAATCAGACAAACCTGGGATACATTCTCGTTTAGCAGGCATTATTCAGGATCAAAGTAACTCTTTCAGAAACAATGGGTCAAAACTCCATGTTTCCGAAACAACACTTAATGAGAAAGTTGATACAAATCGGGTAGGTGGGATGGATGCCTGCACTACAACTACTGTTGAACAATGTTCTACAAGTGAAGTTCAGAACATGACTTCTGCAGAATTGACAGTAAGTAGTACGGAACTGTCACAGAATCATTTAAGATTTAATGAACATTATGAAGAACAAGTGGAAAATAACAGTATTGAAGAGAGACAGGTAATAGATCAATAGATTTACATTTCTCTTTGTTGGAACATTTTATTTTAGGGCAACTTATTTATTTTCTGGTTTAAATTATTGTAAATACTATAATAACAAAAAACCGACCGTTACGTGTCATTTTAACATATTACCTGCAATAATAAAGGTCAATATTTATGCTGGACATAAATCAATTTATTTAAAGAAATAAATAAAATATTTTAATAAGTATCACAGCTACCATTATGACGTAAAACAGAAAGCCTGTCATAACTTTCCTCCAGATTCCATTTAATATAGTCGGAAAAATAGTTGTGTTTTGTACCTTTATTATTATTTTTTATATTTAATGGTTTTTAATATAGATTAACAATCTTTTGCTAAACCTACATATATTAAAAGAGATATGAAGACAATTTCAGTTTTGTTGGATAGCTCTGTACATGATTAGGTGATAGTATACTAACTATAGTTAAATTTAGGTAATTTTAGGTCAAAAGCAAAATTATCACTATATATATTAAATATTTTTAGCAAAAAAACAGCTTTGAACCTATGGAAACACAAAATTTCATTGAAGAACAGCCGGAACCAGAAAATCTGTCCCTGAAACGCAGACACTCTGTAGAAATCCCTGTAGATTTAAGCAAAAAAATTCTGAAACCATAGAACAACGACAAGATTATTATTATCAAAAAGAACCTCAGACAAAAGAACAAAACAGTAATAAGTATGAAAATTCCCATGGTACCATGCATTATCAGCAAACTCACTCCAATGATTCCGTTAGAGAAATGTCCGGTCAAACCTCTTTTAGTGACAAATATGCTAGAAATGTTACTTCAAACCATTCAAGGTATGTATTTTGTTCTATAGCTTTTTATATTTATAGCCACTTTTGATAGTTTTACTTAATAATGTCTTTTTTAGTCATAGAAATTCACCTGAAAACCATCATTTAACACCAACATATTCGAAGAAGGTTCTCCCTCAAATCCACAACCAACTCAAGCCTCATACCTACCCCAATGATAATGATACACTGGAAAAGATAGCTAGTCTAAACACCTGGAAACTAATGTTAAAACGTTTTTGGAACAGTCGTTTAGTCTGCAAATTTTGGATTTGATGGCCCACGCATATGATCAGTTAGAAAGAGCTAAAGATGATAGTTGCATTCCTTCTGAGTTAAGAATGGAGACTCAAAAGTTGCTTTCGGAAACGTACAGAGTAATTTCGGATGAATTAAAACAATTAAATTTGGATGTAAATACCTCTGCTGTTATAAAAATTTTAAGTATGATTTTCTTATAATCACTATGTCAAGTATTTTTAACATTTATGTGTTTTTAGGTCAATCCGAAAATTCACTTGAGAAAAATACGTTACAACATTATATGGAATACATTCAACGAATCAGAAAAGCGGCTATAGTTGATAAGGGAATTTCTGTTCCTCAAATAACCACAAGTCAATTATCAAAAGAATATTTGGAAAAGCATTATAGAGAATTTCTAAGGTCTCCCCCTTCCGAATATGCGACACATTTTAATCAGATACGGTATCAGAAGACTAACAATGTTGGCCCTTTACAAAGGGAACCCTCTCCCAGGACTACTGACCCTTATTCACTTCCAGGACATCACAGGGTGCCGAGATCACGAGCAGGGGATCACCATATGTCACCAGAGTATCATCGGGAACAATCGCCAAGAGAGGGTGATCATTCAATGTTTGTTAGGCAAACTAGCATAACACCTCCAAGATCTGCAGGCTATACTTCACCACCAACACAGTCTAAAGAACCTACGCTGGGATCTAATGAGCACATTAGGAATCTGGAATTACCTTTAAGACCTGGGGAGTACCCTATACCACAAGATCATACTAAACGTCTATCTCCTAGAACTGGTGAAAATCCTTTGGCAGTTAGACCAACTTCAGGAGATTATCTTATTTCACATAGCCAAATACCCTCTCCAAGAACTGCTGATTATCCTTTACCATTAAGACATTCAGATGGATCAGTCTTACAACTTGAAGACTGTAGTTTACCGCAATCTAAAGAAAATTCCCCAGAAATAGTGATTACCATATACTACATGAATTTTCAGGAGCGCCATCCGCAATACGTAAAAAATTATCTGCGCAACTTGCATTACATGGAAGACCAAGATATAATAGTGATTACCACCCGGTATTTGAACACCGTATCAGATCTAGTGATCACAATGGTCCAATGGATTATTTAGGCACAACTGCAAAATCTGGAGACCATCCAGTACCAATAAACTATCCTCCCAAGCAGCTACTTCAGCAAGGAAGTGCCTATAATAACTACTTGTTAAACGAGTTGAATCCAAATCAATTTCTAAGTCAGTATGGACGTAAAGAACCAAAAAGTTCGGCACCAGCAGGAAGGCCTAGAAGTAAATCCGATAGAAATAATGCTGACAATAAAAATGGACAGCAAAATTTAAGGCGGTCCATATCGAATCCCCAAGCACCAATGGAAAACCCTTTGTTATCTCGCTCATATTTAGAAGAATCTGTGGTAAGAATGCCTCCCCCTAAAGTGCCAACTAGCACTCAAAATGTGTATTCTTTTTCCCAACCTAACCAAAATCCACCTACCATGTTACCACCAAATCAAGTTCAGAACAAAGAGACACTGCCTGCTACTACGACTTCATTCGCAGTTGCTCATTTAAAAACGTCTTTTCCTCCGTTGTACTCTGAGGTTTTTCACCAGAATCTACACAATCATGTGTCAAAAGGAAATCCACTGGCTATAAGCGTTCACCCCTTCCGAGATATCGGAACAAGGCTCCCAGTATTATGCCAAACATTCACAGTCTTGCTATTAATGAAGGCCACATGGACATTTCTAATTCTAATGTGCGAGATCCAGAAAAGGTTTGTATTATTTAGTAAGAGTGCCCAGTATAATAGGAGAATATACAACAATCTAAAGTCTGTTCAGTCTTTTATGCTTACTAACTTATTTGAATCAATGAAATACATTTAAAGGATCGTGGTAATTCTTTAACGAAAATAAACATATTTTAGTAAAGTTATTATCAGTGCAAAACTTATATGGTACTATTTTTTATTACTAGATTTCTGGCCAACCACTGGCACCTAGAAAACCGGCTACGCCATCAAATAAAAGCCCAACAGAAGACAATATATCTTCTTCAACTGATCGTTTAGAAATATTAAGAATATCTCAGCCTTCTGAACAACCAGCATACGAAAAACCTTCTATGCCGGAATCAGTTGTTCCAAAACCAACTGAAACGTTAAAAAACATACCAGCTGTTATTGTTGCCGATAAATCGATGCAGATTACTAAAGAAACGACGGTTTTATCTATTGATGAACAGAAGTCACAAGTATCTACAGGTGAAAGTCTCAATATTTTTAGTTAAAAATATTTAGTTAGGGATAGAGTCTCTTACCACCAACTTGTATAGTTAACGATGTCGTGAAAAATTACTACTAACCAGCTGATTTTTTTGTTGATTAATTAATATTTTTATAATTTAACACATACATTGTTCTACGAATTGCGAGGTACGTCATCCTGGTTTTTTGATATTTATCAAATCAACATATCTAATTTCTGCTACCCCTGTATGCTACCACCAACGAAAATTGTTGCAAGGAAAAAAGTTGGTCGTCCCGTCAAAATAAAGCGAAAAATTAGCTTGTTAGTAATGACCTGTAAAAATGGTCCTGGGAACCCTAACTATATTATTTTTAGTTACAAACCATTTTTTATTTAAAAGGAATATAATCAAAATAATTTTTTAGATAAACCAGAAGAAAATGATACCAGAATGTCGGTTTCTATCAATTCAAATGATTATACTTCCAGTTCGGAAGAAAACTTGAGGCAAACTTTTGACAAAGAACAGGATGAAAATAATACGGAATTTTTGGTGTGGTTAGAGAAGCTTAAGAGTAACGAAAAATTGAAAAGGAAATTTCTAAACCAAATGGGAATAATTAAAAAGGAGGAACCCATTTTTCTGCCTGGTGGTGATCCAATAGAGATAGTGGACAGTGATGAAGGTCTGTAAATTTCTTCTTTTCTTTTCCTTAGTATTTAATTTTTAAATATTTTTTACTTTTTAATACATCCAATCATCTACCGAATATCAATATTATTCAAAGCTTGCCTTTACAACATGTCCTTTTTCAATTTTTATGGCCTAGGATGCCTGGGTAAACCACCCTAGCATTTATTTATTTATTTTATATTTTAGAAAATTCATCAGGTACTCAAAAGGATAAAAAAGTTACGAAGAAACCAGAGAGAAATTCATCAAAAATTACTTCAGGAGAAACTTCAGGAATTAAACCCAAGGCTAAAACAAACTATGCTGAACAATCCAATTCTCAAGAAAAGCTTATAAAAATTACTATATCTCCGAACACATTTCCAGAGGAAAGGAATAGAACCCCAGAACAAGAATCCTTTCAAACCACATATCATCCAGCACCAAAGGAGTCCTTATCGAAAAATAAATACATACCTCCAATTCCTTTACCATATGTACCCACTTCAAATGGATCAATTGTAGGTCACTCTCCCGCTTCAAAACTAAACACTCAGAAAGTTATTTATAGTCCAGAAATTGAACCAATATCTCCTGTAAATAATGATGCTAATTTCGTATTTCCTGATGTGCCAAATGTTCCTAAACTCCTACCACCAGCCACCCTCAATCCTGGAGAAAGAATCATGGTACCAGATAGTGTGACATCACCAACGTATCATAAAAGAAAAGGTTCGTTGGAAGAAAAAAATGTAGGAACTACACGTAGCGTTCCAGGGTACCCCCATGATAATTCTGTAAAAAGGAGAAAATCTTTGGAGAGACCTCAAGCTACAAAAAGCCCTAGAGTAGCTCCTAGTGGAAAATTATGCTATGTAAGAGAAAGTCATATGTTCTTAAGATACTACGACGACACCCAAGTGGAGCTGTTTGTTAGAAACCTATCGAATCAAGACGAAGATCTTCTGAGAACCACTGGACTTGATCAAGACAAATTCAACTCTCACAAGCCCTCAAATTTCAGTCTGGAACAACCAGGAAAAACGGAGATTCTCCAGTTACCTAGAGACGTAGAATTTAGTGAAAAAGAAGATATTCCAGAAGTAGAAGAATTTATCAAAGAGACAAGTTTAGTAGAACAATTTGTGCCAAAGGATTTCGCTGATTTTTACAAATATGTTACTGGATTTCAAATTGTTAAAAACAAACATCCAGTGTCATTGCAGACGTTTTTGACGATGTATAATACCAATAGGACGTCTGAATTACTTAGGAAATATCTAGAAAGAGATGAAGTTACTTCTGGAAGGTTAAAAAGTTAGTTATGGTGTGTGGGAGAAAAGACGTCAAAAATAGACGTTGAAGTGATATGATTTCGAAACCACATAGGTCTGTGAGACGGTTAAAAGCATAGTTTTTTTTGAAGATACAAGAAAAAGTATCCTAAATTAGGAGTTGAACGATTTAAGAAGATCATGAGAAGACAAAAATGAACAAATGTTTTTGAATTGTCCGTGGGATATCTTTTTAAAAAGTTGTATGTCGATAATACATGCAATTTTTTACTAAGGTTGTTGTTCCTTTTCCGTAATACATATAACAAATAAATTTATGTGAGAGGTTGTCAAAAACTAAACAATATGTTTAAAAGGCGCTAGACTTTTAAAGTTTTTTTCACGGGTAAACAGAGTGTGTATGTTGTGAAGCATGAATATTGGGATCTGTATTAGCTTAAGATCCGAATAGAAGCGACTTGCACCCATCTATTAACCGGATAAAAACTATGTTATATTGAATATAGTATGTATACAAAGGTATTCTCACAGGCTTGCCTAAAAAATATGGTCAATGCTATATTGTTTAAATTTTAAAAATACCAACTAATTTTTTGACACACCCTGTAAAATTTCAACCCCTATTTTGTTAAGTACCTTTTAAAGCTAATAAATAAAAAAAATTGATTTAATTATACAGAATATGCCAAAAACTTGTATGAATTTTAAATTCAAACAATTTTCCATGGCGTTATTTATTAAATTGGAGGGCAAAAATTTAGTGATATATGGTTGGTTTATTTATTCTTGACTCTAGTTCCTTTCGGTCCAATTTACCAGCACATTCGGGGGAAAATCTGGATAGTCGAACTCTGTAGCTTCCAGAAATTCCGGATTCTTTCACTATTTATTTAATCTTGAACTTATGAAGTGGCATGAATTTTGGCCATCTTCCCTGGAACTGCTACTGGTATCGCGGCATAACCGGTTTCTTTCCGTGCACACCCCCCCCGACGCCTGCGCTACCATTTTCCGCCATTGGAAAACACCTCGTGCAGCACGCCAAACAGGAAACATCAGGTTATAGGAATCTTCACTCACAGCGCCTGGTTCCAGAAAAAAGATGCCTTCTCAAATTCAGCTGTGAGTTTCCTATCTTCTCCGGGGCACCAGAACGTCTTCTACATCCTCCATGAACGATACCACGGAACCACATGGACTCCCTTCCAACGTCCTACCACAGTACTGTTATGTAGAGTAAAATAACGACATTATACAGGGTGTGTAAAAGCTTTTGAGGTTACTTTTTATTAAAATAAGGTAAGGTATAGGTAATGTAATAAAAACCTTAAAAGATTTAAAAAAGTTAATTAAAATTTTGTTCAGATTAAAGATTGCTTTTTTATTATAAAAATAAAACATAAATAAAATTACAAAAATAAATATGGAATTAACTATAAAAAATTTTAAAAACCCTTTTTATGGGCCTTATTAAGCTACCATAGTAAAAGAAGGCCCCAAAATATTTTTTTTTGTTTTAAAAAAGATAATTAATGAAACTTTTAATATTTTTTATCCTAATAAATCTTTGGTTTATTAGTTATAATTAGTTGCCTTTCTCCTTGGCTCATTTTTTATTAAAGCATAGTTCCAAATCGGAAATATATAGCTCTTAAAAGTGAGACTTTCTACACTTTTTAAGCCACTGGTTTTAGTATGTTTTGGAGCTACCCAAGCAGCACACAAGTTTTCTTTAATTTACTTTTATAAGCTATTACCTACTCCAGTGGGCCTTATTAGTCGCTAGATACAATTTTAAAAAACCACCAATTTACAACAAAATAACTTTCTTCGTTTAAAAAAAAAAAAAAACGCAAGTTTTAAACAGCGATAACTAAAAATACACCAAAAAAAAATTCCTTATTTCTAAATAATAATAAAATTCGAACACTCATAGTTTTTATTTGGCAATAATTATAAATCCTTATGAAGATACCGCACCCTGTCACAAATTCTTCGCTACTAAAAAGAAGGCAGCGCGTAGCAGCCTTCGCTTACTTTCCGCAATGTTTATTGGTCTTACGCATGTACAGGTAGCGTTTAAACCCGAACCTATATATTTTGTGGCAAGTTTTTAAAAGTGGAACATATTAAACCCCGGGCCTTTTATGCCTCAGGTACCTTATAGCCTTGACCTGTAGCAATACCTTTGTTTAAATACTATATTTCAGGGGTGGCCAACCGGTCGATCGAGACTATTAGTCCAGTAGATCGTACCAAGGTCAAAAATATATAAATACCTAGAACCTGGGCCGTGCTTACCGGGTGGTGCAAGGCTGCAGGGGCGGAAAAATGTGAAAATGAATGGCGGAAATTTTTTTCGCCGAAATATGAAATTGGTAGATCGTACTGGGTGTCGTCACCGAAAAGTCGATCTTTGGCCCAAACGAGTTGTGGCTTCCTATTCGGATCTTAGACTACTTGGTTTTGTTTTACGTGTATAAAGAGTTTGTATTTTGTGATGCATAAATACTGAAATTTGTGTAGATAAATGAAAAAAGTTGTAAAATAATTTTTGTTATTAATATTTTTTCATAAAAAAACGATTTACCCATTTTGATACCAATGGTATCAAAGACATGTTTCTTCTTGTTATTAAATATTCTAAATACGTATGTACCATCACAAGATCAATGTTTTTACATAAATTTTCAAAATATACAGAGTGGCTAAAAATTTTGAAACAAATTATTGAGATATTTAGAAAAGTTTAAACCTAAACCCCAACCAATAAAAAAATGGCAATTGTCACGTGATAGCTGTTACGGCGACAGACTTAAAAAACGTTTTGTAATAACGTATGTCCTAAAAGTTTTAGCACACAATACTTATCGGTTTTTTTTTAATGAAGAAATTTATTTAAACACTAACTAGTTATCATAAATTACAACTCAATACTTAACTAAACTATACTATCGAATTATGTGGAGTGGCCCATTCTGCTCTACCAGACGCCAGTCTCCTCGTTGACATTCTGGTTTTTGCTCTTCTCACCAATCTCTCTGACCTCTGTGCGGTAAATGCACGTGGTCTTCCACTTTTGGGAGATTCAGACATGGTATTCCCTGCTCGCACTCCGCTATTGTTCTATAAATGGTTCTGCGTGAAATGTTTTCATTCTGAAATATTCGACAGATTTCAACTTTGGGTATCCGCCCAACTAACTTGTAGATAGATACTTTTTCTTATTTCTAATTTATACGACAGCTTAAAGCGAAAACTTCAAAATAAATAAATCTCAACTGACAGTAAATAAAGTAAATAAACTTTTTGTTTTCAAAGGCAACTTGATATTATTTTGTTTTTGTTAAAATTAAAGATAATGAGTTTTGTGCCAAAACTTTTAGGACATACATTATGTCAAAAAATTTGTGGTAAAAATGCCAGAGATGTGTTATGAGTTATTTTTTATTATGTTAAGTTTCTGACATACTTTTGAAAAAAATACATAAATAATTAATAAATAATTTTTTATTTGTTTTTAGAAAGTATTATTATTGTTATACTACGCCTGAGTTAAAGTTATCAACAAAATTTTTAAGGGAAAAATATTTCCGTGTAAATTTTGGAATGTTATAGGTTTTTTTGAAAATGTAAGAGAAACTTAACTGTTAAAAGTTTGTTTGTTTTGTAGTATTACTTATTATTAATCATTAATATTATTATTTAATGCAAATGTATGTTGAAGACTGTCTTTATTTTTACTTTTTTAATAAAAATTATTTTTTAAAATTATATAACCGGTGTTTTCTTAATCTACATGTTACCAGATTTTTAACGCGTTTTCTAAACGTGATGTGGAGTAACTGCATGTTTCGTTACCTGGACAAAACATGAATCTAAAAATACGGCACGCACAGTACTTCGTCTCAGACCTGCGTGGGCGGTTCCATAGATAAAAATAATTTTTCATTAAAAAAATATTGTCATTTCATAGTAAAAAGCGTGGGGTCCATTTTACTATTTTTTCATAACTTTTCCATCATAGATATTTGCAAATATAATAATTATAACATTTAATATATTTATCACCCCACGCTTTTTACTATGAAATGACAATATTTTTTTTAATGAAAAATTATTTTCTAATTTTTAGTTCGGTTGCATATAAAAGCGTGTTTTTTAGTTTTTTAAACTATTAATTATTTTTCATTTTTAGTTTCTGCTACTCTTGACAAAATGGCGAAAATTTTTTTAATGAACAAGAGTGGCAAATTTTAAAATTTTTCCAACAGATTGCAACTCACTATAAAATTTCTTCTTCATTAAGTAGCAAAGGTTGAAATTTTGCCAACAGATGGCAATCCAGGCAATGTTTGGACCGTTGCCAATATATTGCAACCCACTAAAAAATTTCTTCTTCATTAAATAGCAAAGTTTGAAATGTTGCCAACAGATGGCAACCTAGGTGTTGTTTTTATAATATAATGGAATTTTTTTCCTGGCGATCCAAAAAAAGATAACGGGATACTGTTTGCAGATTATTGCATTGTCATGTTTCCTTAATACGTGTGCAAAGTTTCAAAGAAATCGAATAGCTGGAAGTTGGTTAAAATTAGGCTCAAAGATTCCGTTACATAGCCAGATAGTTACAACCCAAGTTAATAAAAGCGTGTTGACGGCATTTATTAACTGTTATTGTTCATAAAAATTGAACACCAATGGTGCAACTAACCAAATTGTGTAAAAACTAAATAAATTCTTCTTCATTTAATAGCAAAGTTTGAAATGTTGCCAACAGATGGCAACCTAGGTGTTGTTTTTATAATATAATGGAATTTTTTTCCTGGCGATCCAAAAAAGATAACGGGATACTGTTTGCAGATTATTGCATTGTCATGTTTCCTTAATACGTGTGCAAAGTTTCAAAGAAATCGAATAGCTGGAAGTTGGTTAAAATTAGGCTCAAAGATTCCGTTACATAGCCAGATTGATAGATACATACAACCCAAGTTAATAAAAGCGTGTTAAAAACACAAAGTTTTTAGTTACTTTACTATCTCCAACGTTAAAAGAAACCAAGGTTTTCTTAATTGTGCTCTGTTTTGCTTTTTTATACGGTTTTTTTTCATTAAGTCCCCTTTCTTCCAAATTGCAATCCTGGCTACGTCACTGCCATAAACCTACGGGTACCTGGGGTCTTAAATACCTGAGTTATATGCACGCCTTCTTGGGCCATCCTAAATAATACAAATAAATAATATACAGTGTGTCCCAGAATAGGTTTTACAAGAGAACAAATGGACCAAAAATTTTGGAACTGTTGGACGGTACTGTGGAAAAACTGGTCGCATGGTCCAAAACTAATGATCACAAAATTTTACACCGTTTGGTAATATATAGTAAGAACATTTTAAAAGCGCAAATTCGGTTCCCTTTAAAAATAATACAAAAAAACATAAAAAAGCCGCCTGCAATATGACTATTTTATAGAAAGGAGCCACTATCCTTTACAGCGACGCGCCGATACACTATGGGATAGAAATCCATTATTTTGGCCAAAAAGCAACTTTGAAATTTTAATGGCTCATGCTGTGATTTCAAAGTAGATACTCCAAAAACGCAAAATTATAAAAAAATATGACGACTTCTATTGGAGTAATAGGAAACTTGAAAATGTATTTTAAGTTAACATAACTATACAACATTTAATCTACTTAGTTTATTATTATCCTTGTTTACTAAAAAAGTAAAAGATTTTAAATAATAAGAGCTATTGTTGTGTTTCCGATGCAGTCTCGCGAAGTCTCGCTACTTTTGTCAAAGATTTTTTACCTTTTCCTTTATCAGTTTTTGTACTTACAATTGCCTTCCTACTTTTTTCAACTTCTGAGTGTAAGGACAGATACAAGATTTTTTTATAATTTATAAGGTTTTCCATTTTAAAATTGAATATGTTTTGTCCTACACTGTATATCCTAAATGATAAAAGCATTCTGATGAAAGATATTGATTCTACAGGATCTACCCAATAAAACAGTGTTTTTTATTTATTTTATACGTTAAAAAATAAAAAAAGTTGGGAAGATGTATCTCTATTACGCTTCTAAGAATAATTTAAAATTATTTTTCAGATTTGGATGGTCATATTTCCGAAACTAATTGAGATAGACACATCAAATGTAGTATTTTTTTAAAGCATTTTAAAAGATTTTTTTGGTGGTGATATAATATTCAGGGTATTCCATTTAAAAAATCATACCTATTGTCATACCCTGTATATCATATGAGATAATAGTCATCGGATTACTAATTAGAATACTACCGAATTAACCAAACAAGCTGACATTTTAGTTTATTTTGTACAATAAAAAATAATAATATTCAGAGGGGTGTAAATTTATAATAACATATTATAAGTTTTAGGTCTCCAAAAAGCATTTGTAATAATTTATAATATTTTTCCAGTAAAAAACACCTCATTTTAAGATTGGTAAGTTTCAGAATTTTGACGAAAAAATTAACTTCTATCCCATAGTGCGATGACCAGCTGCATTAACCGGCATATCATAAAAGAAATATAGCAAAGGCGGCCGCGAAGACAAGCATGCCGATTTATTTGCTTTAAACTTTTTGTGATTTTTTTATTATCAAAGAGCACCGAATTTACATTTTTAAACTGTTCCTTCAGACCAAGTTATAACTAAAAATATAAAAAATGTGACAAAATTTATAAGTAAATGTTGTAAAAATTAAATTTTATGTCATAATTTAAAGCTAAAGAATTAAAGTAAAAAGAAATAATTTTGTAATTTTTTTACATTATGCATTAAAGCTTTTTAAAATAGCTTAAGGCAGCCAATTTTAAGAAAATATTTAAAATTATTGAATTTTCTTTTAAATATTGTTTCTTTTTACCCATTACTTAAGTTGTAAAAATTGACAATATCATTATTTTTTTACTTTTATGCTTTAACTTAAAATTTTGACAAAAATTTTAATTATTTACAACATTTACTTGGACAATTTTGTTTTATTTTAAAAAATTAAAGTAGTTAACTTCTGGGCATTTTTCATATTTTTAGTTATAACTCGCCCTGTATAATACCAATTGGAGTAAAATTTTGGATTTATTAGTTTTGGATCATGCGACCAGTTTTTTCAAAATTTCGTACTAAAATTCAGAAAATTTTTATATATTTGTCCTCTTGTAACACCGATCCTGTGATACACTGTATGTATGTATTTTACCAGGACTTACCCACCCATCTATTTTAATTCTATAGACAAAAATTCATTTAAAATTCAGTCGTTTGTTAAACTTTTTCTAAACTTTTCTTTTGACTATGTTTTTTTTCCTAATAAATAAATGTACAAATGCCGCACTTCTTAATAAACTTCCCTCCTATGGTCTTTCAACTAAACTCTGTACTTGGCTCTCTAGTTATCTATCTGATCGTCGTATATCAGTTATTGTGGACGGCCATTCTTCAAGCTTTCACCAAGTTAATGCTGGAGTCCCTCAGGGCTCAGTTCTGGCACTAACATTGTTTCTTCTTCACATCAACGACCTTCTCTCGTCCACAACTAATTCCATTCATAGTTTCGCCGACGATAGTACCCTTCACTCCAGTTTTCAGGTTCCTAAACCCATTACTAAACCTGACTTGGAAAACAAACGCAGAGCGATGCAGATATCTCTTTCGCAGGATCTTAATTTAATATAGGATTGGGGCGCTAAAAATCTCGTCCATTTTAATGCATCCAAAATACAATCATGTTCCTTGTCGTGAAAAGAGTCATCAAATACTCATCCTCTACTTTTGAGCGGCCAAGTTTTACAGAGCAAAGACACCTTTAATCTTGTGGGCGTCACATTTGAAAGTAACCTTAACTGGCATAAACACATTGTATCTACAGCCACGGCAGCTTCAAAAAAGCTTGGATTTCTCTTTCGAGCCAAAAAGTATTTTTCCGCTTCTAATTTATACACTTTATATGTGTCCCAAATCCGACCTCCCTTGGAATATTGTTCTCATATCTGGGGCGTCCCCCCAACCCTAAGCATTCTTGATTCTATTCAAAGAAGAGCTATTCGTCTCATTAATGATCCTTCACTGACAGAAAGGCTTCCCTCTCTTGCACATCGTCGGGCTGTGGGGATTTATCGCTTTTTTATAGGTACATCCATGGCTTCTGCTCTGAAGAATTGTCCAGTATAGTTCCTCTTTTTACGGTTCCCAACAGAGAAACTCGTGGATCCGCGCGTATGCATCCCTATAGGGTTCAACTGGACAGGCCCCGAACTTCCCACTTTGTTCGTTCTTTTATCCCTAGAGTTTCTAGGCTGTGGAACCTGCTGCCCGCGGAGGTCTTTCCTTTCCCCCAAATCTTCCAGTATTTAAGTCCCGTGTCAACAAACTCCCTCTTGTCCAAAGATAAAAAAACACAGGGTCGCCCAAAAATAAGCCATTACTTTTATTTTTAAAAAGCGAATATACCTATTTTTTGTTAGATGTTTAAATTTTTTATTAAATTTTAACTATGTTTTATGTATCATGTCTTATACCTAAAGTCAACATTTATCGAACTACTTACTACTACTACTTACTTATGAACTCTTGATGCAGGACTTAAAAATGAAAATAAAACTAGCTGTGTCTATTTAAAAATACAGTTCATGGTCGTCACTTATTTTTGGGCCATTCTATATATATGAATTTACCATGAAAAAAAAGCATAGCTTTTAATAAAGATGGACACAGTTTAAGCCATTTTTCAAAATAAAAATAAAAACTCGAAATATTTGCTTATAAACCCCTAAACTTACATTCTAGTTACGCCAATGAAGAATGCATTTCTGCAACTTTGGGTGTTGCTTTATCACGTATTATGTCAATAGGTTATCTAAAATAAAATATTAAATATATTTTTTGTTTTTATTTATAAATTATAGACTATATGCATAAATAGTAACACTTCCAATTCTATGCCATAGTTTATGAAAAACGTAACTGTAAAATATAAGTAATAAGTGCTATAATAATAAGATGAACTCGTAAGTTATATATTTTCAAAAAACATTTCGTTTCTTTTTAATTTGTTTTTATACTAAAAAAATCACACTTTATTATATTTAAAATATCAGTTTTTTACAACAAAAACTTTTAGTTAAAGGGACCTCAATTGCTGGCTTACCTAAATAATTTTTATAGTTGAGGCGCCCTAGGCTAGAATTCCCGGAGCGCCTATTTTCCACCATTCACTAAGAAAATTTTGGAAGACAAAAAAAGGTCTTTTCCTCCATAGAGCCTATTTTGAATGCGAGGCGCCTTACTTCACCACCCGAAATAAATGACCCAAAAAAAAACATTCCCTTCTTTTTACGCCTATCACGCCTATTCCATTCTTTCATTCCAAAACATCTTATTCACAGAGAAATTAGTCACCAAAAAATCCCCACTCACCCTAAACTTTAAACTCCCCTGTCTAGCGCCTATATTACTCCCTAGTCTGGCGCTTATTACTCCCCTGTCTGGCGCCTATTTATTCATGGCCCCCCAAAGTCGGTCTATATAAGGTCACGACATTCGGCCATATTGCTTTGACGTGTTATGACGTCACATCTCCCATTTTTCGACATGTTGTTCAGTGCCGAAGATATAGGTACAGTTTATTGTATTAGTAGAACAACCGTTTACACAACAGTTTTTAATTATTATTAAGTTGTAAACTCTTTTACTTTAAATAAAAAAATATTTGGAATTACATCTTTCAACAAATATCACTTCCAAAACAATGCAAAATGAAATGCGCAAATTCTAGACGCCACTGGATTGATCATCAGCTTTGATTTTACCCAGTCTTGCCAACTTTTCTCCGTGGAGTGCCCTTTCTTGCGTCCCCGACCTCGAACCGCCTAAAAGTTGCGGATATGTCGCAACCTTATAAATATAAACTAACCTTGATGGCGTCCTAGGCGTAGCCTAGTCAGCCAAACGGATAATACGGCCTTGTTTGTGGTAATTTCTTTAAATGTTCTTTCACCTTTTTTTAAACATTAGTTGCTCAGATGGCGTAGTGATCGATCCCAGCTGGGGGAGACATTTTTATTTAGTAGTTATTTAAAAATAACATCCGTGATGGCACTACCACGTTGTCTAAAAGGTGCTGTGAAGTCAGTGCCGTATTATCCATTAGGCTGACTAGGCTACAGCCTAGGGCGCCATGAAGAAAATAGGCGCCAGACAGGGGAGTAATAGGCGCTAGACAGAGGAGTTTTAAAAAAGTTTAGGTCGGGTGGGTATTAGAAGAAATACCTCTGTGAATAAGGTGCTTTGAATTTCATTCCGGGTGGTAAAGTAAGGCGCCTGAAAAGAAAATAGGCGGAACGGAGGTAAGGACCTTTTTTTTTGCTCTTCAAAATTGTTACGCAAAATAGGCGCTCTGAGACTTGCAGCCTAGGGCGCCTCATAGGGTTAATACGGCCCTGTGTGAAGTGCAAAAACTGCATGTTTCAGTGCTGGGACAATGTTGACGGAACAAAAGATTATGTAGAACCTTGTGAGTCAAAGAATATTAAAAATTATTACATTTTGTCTGGCCTTTAGAGAAAGAATTTGGTAAAGAAACTTTCAGAGGCGCAAGTAGAGGTGGGGGTGCTTAGCCTCTCAAGATCGCGATTAGCCCCCCTCCAAAATTATTGAGCATATAAAATATATTAGTGTTTTTGTGCAAGCATACTATATGAACTGGGGTAAGCTCACCTAAAACTAGCGAATAGTTACGCCAATGGAAACTTTTTATTTTGGAATGAGCAAAAAAAAGTTAATTTTTTTGGTTTAACCCTCTCTACCCACAAAATCTAAGTTTTGCACAGCTAATCCTCTTTTTGTTGATATTCTCTTAAATTTGACCAAATTACCAAATCTTATCGTCAAATGATAAATTTGGAAGATTCAATATTTTTAAAAAACTTGATTTTTTCTTGTTAGAATTTTAGATGCTCCTTATTATAAGCAAAACGCTGATATTTTTGCAAAACTTTGGATTTGATAATAAAATTTAATCAAATTCCCGAAAAATAGAAATACAGGATTTGTTTTGAAGCTTAGATTTCTGCCGGGATAGGAGAAGGGCGGGTGACGAATAAAAGAGAAAACTATTTTTTCAAAATATACAAATTTTTTGGATTCCACGTCTCAGTTTTAAGTCATTAAATGGAATGGATAACTTGTTTATTCAGCTTTAATTTTCCTTTTTTAATTTTCGATACGACCACTTCTCGCTGAGATATTAAACGAAAAAGGATCTTTTGTCTTCAACCATCAATATCTCAGCAAAAAATTCTTAAATAAATAGTCCACAAAAATTGGCTATGGTTTTTGATAAAATAAAATGTATTTTTCATAAAGGTTCACAATTTTGATTTAAAATAAAAATTAAAAAACAAATCAAAAAATAGTTCTTTTTGAAAATTTCCATAAATTTAAAGACTTTTCTCAATGAAAATGCATAAAAATACTTTAAAACATTTGTTTAAATTTTGGTAAAGATTGTGATCTTTTAAAGAAAAAATCGTTATCCTTTAATTCTTTTTAAAAAACCTATTTATTTATTTATTTATTTTTCTCTAAATTTAAACACTTATCATAAAAATGCATAAAATAATTTAAAACTATTTGTTGCATTGGGTTAAAGATTATGATCATTTAAAATCAAAATCGTGATCTTTAAATTCTTTTAAAAATTAGATCAAATTAAACAACCTAACGGCTTAATAGATTGAATCAAAACATTGTGGGATTTTTGTAGGCATATTAAACTGTAAAAAGCACACTTAACATTACTAGATATTTTAAATTTAGCACCTTATGTCTACTAAAAACTCTCTTCTTTAAAAACGAAACTAAAAAACCAGAAAACCATGTAGAAAACAATTGCACAAAGCGGCCTAACAAAAGCAAGGTGGCAAGGTTTGCCTCATCTGTCAAATTGTCAAATCTTTGTATTTCGGCTAAGCGGGAAATTTGAATTTATCACCTTCGGCTGAAATCGTCGAAATTAACCTAGCTAATTTTACCATCATTTTATTTTTATTCTCTCAAAAATACATAATAAACATTTTGTTTGACTTAATTTTTATTTGCATGATTTGTATCAATAAAATGTTAGGAAAAGGTCATTTCCTTTAAATTATGTAAAAAAACATAAAATAATGTTGTTTAGCCGCCATTATAAATAAAACAGATCAAAAAACAGATAAAAAAATTGCTCGAATGTTAGTTAAATACCAATGTTAATAATATGGTTTGAAAAGTATGAATATGCGTTGAAGGTTTGCCTTCAAAATCCAATATTTATTTGCCTGCAACAAAAAGGCATGTTTTATTTAATCAGGATTGGTATGCCGCCATTTTTGTATGCTTGCCGGCAATTCGCCTGCATGTAAAATTTATTGGCAATTGAGTGTTTATTTAGGGTTAACTTTTTAATGCGTATTAGATGTTGGCATAATATTGACACCAATTGCCAATGCTTTACCATCAATGCCAATATGAATAATTAATAGTTTAAAAAAACTAAAAACACGCTTTATATGCAACCGAACTAAAAATTAGAAAATAATTTTTCATTAAAAAAATATTGTCATTTCATAGTAAAAAGCGTGGGGTGCATTTTACTATTTTTTCATAACTTTTCCATCATAGATATTTGCAAATATAATAATTATAACATTTAATATATTTATCACCCCACGCTTTTTACTATGAAATGACAATATTTTTTTTAATGAAAAATTATTTTCTAATTTTTAGTTCGGTTGCATATAAAAGCGTGTTTTTTAGTTTTTTTAAACTATTAATTATTTTTCATTTTTTAGTTTCTGCTACTCTTGACAAAATGGCGAAAAATTTTTTTAATGAACAAGAGTGGCAAATTTTAAAATTTTTTCCAACAGATTGCAACTCACTAAAAAATTTCTTCTTCATTAAGTAGCAAAAGTTTGAAATTTTGCCAACAGATGGCAATCCAGGCAATGTTTGGACCGTTGCCAATATATTGCAAACCCACTAAAAATTTCTTCTTCATTTAATAGCAAAGTTTGAAATGTTGCCAACAGATGGCAACCTAGGTGTTGTTTTTATAATATAATGGAATTTTTTTTCCTGGCGATCCAAAAAAGATAACGGGATACTGTTTGCAGATTATTGCATTGTCATGTTTCCTTAATACGTGTGCAAAGTTTCAAAGAAATCGAATAGCTGGAAGTTGGTTAAAATTAGGCTCAAAGATTCCGTTACATAGCCAGCCAGATTGATAGATTGATAGATAGTTACAACCCAAGTTAATAAAAGCGTGTTAAAAATGTATATTGCCGGCAAAAAGTGTTTGCTCGGCTGATTATCCCAAAAGCCACAAAGTCCTTTTTTCTTGATTTTTCAAAATAACTTTAAAAGAAAGTTATTTCAAAAACCATAGCCGATTTTTATGGAGTGTTTATTTATTCAAGATTTTAAAACCTTCCTTAATATTCTTGTGCAATCAGCGGTTGCTGAGATATTGATGATTAAAGACAAAAATCCTTTTTTGTCCAAAGTTCGATATCTCAGCGAGAAGTGGTCGTATCGAACTTTTAAAAAAGAAAATTAAAGCTGAATGAACAAGTTATTCGATCCATATAGTGTTTAAGTTGATTTTTTTCAACCAAACCAAAAAAAAAACGAAAAAATAATAAAAAAAATTACCATAGGATCTTGCGACTGGAAACTTTTAGCGTTTAAATGCTTTCTTTTAATTTCAGTACTATCATTTTTAGGCGAAATACACCCACATGAAAAACATCATAAAATTCTGAGTTTTTTTGTATCATTTAATTTTTTTTTCGCTAGTGTATATTTCTCCTTCTTTTTCACAAAATTCTTGTTTTGGAACTAAATTGGCAGACAATAATTGATTTATGTTTTACCCATCTCATTATTGATCTGTAATACCTTAGAAACGGAATATGTTATGGTAGCAATAATACCTGCTATCACAGCCTAGGGCAGTTATAAGCGGGCATTATGATAATGCCCGCTTATAATGCCCTAATGCACTAATATGGAAATTTTATTGCTTTTCCAATTTTATTTCTCTCACAATAAAGATCAAGTTTATACAAACATATGTATTAAAATAAAATCAATAACTTACCAGTTCCTGAAAATATGCCATTAAAACGGTTTTGGTTATTTGAAGAATTGCGTTCGCATCTTTCCAAATACCAAATATGCCATACTCCCGATCATACTGTTGCCTTGATTTAACTGGCAAAAGATTTTCGGTTGCTTTATGGCCTTTTCTCTTATATTTTGTGGAATTTCTTCCATTTTGAGCAAATCGTTAAATAAAAAATGCCAACTGACTAACTGATAGAAACATCAAAGTCAAACTTAACACCAGTCATTATCTACTTACGTATACAGGTACAGGTGCAACTTATTTTTTATATTGCAAATAAAAATGTAATTAGTCACTGAAAAACACTTTTGGGTAAAACATAAAGCATTAGATGCACCACGGGCTTTACTGGACTATAATGCCCATCAGGTCGAAATCTGCCTCTGGCCAGAGGGTATTTTCGACCTTCAGGGCATTGTAGTCCTAGTAACGCCCTTGATACATAAATAGCTATAACATCCGTTAGAAACAATATTCTTAAAGGACTCAAAAAGCTGTATTGGACAAAATACAAACATATTTTTTTTTCGATAATAATAGGTAGTAAGAAATATTTACAACAATTAAATTAGTTCAATCTAATGATAAAAATTGTAATATTGCAAAATTAAAAACAAATCTTTACCTGATTTTGAATTGAAAAAAAACAGTTTTATGTAACAAAGTGTTATGGGAATGTAACAGAATGTTACAGGAAATTATCACACTTCTATGACCTGCTCATCATACATGATCATGATCTGAATATGATACACGTGCTAAACGCAACTTCATGACATCAAAACCAACATTACCGCATAATCTCTGTCTGACTCCTAAAACAACAATCTTCACTACTAAATAAACTTTGAGGATTACAACACTTTGTTCCTTAAATCACAGAAAAGTATTTGGCTTTTTTGGCTAGACTTTTAAGACTTCGGCATTACTTAAAAAATGTTTGATTATTTAATTATTGTAACGAAATGTTTTTTGAAATCATATAAAAAGAACACGAAAAAGAAAGTTCAACACTTGAGAGTTTTTACAGATACTATAAACGCTTTTAGATAAGAGTTTGTGCTTTTAACAAATTGACAGTTAAGTTTTTCTGTGTGTTTTGACCCGGAAAATAGTAGCTGTTAGTTATAGCAAAGATTACTTCATTTAATACATATCCTGGTTAATGAATTTAGTGTTTTTTTTATTTAAATAGTAAAATGGATACGCAAACTAAAGAAAGTAACTATTTCATCTATTTTGCAGTATTTTCAGGTAAGTTTGTAATTTACTAACTGTAGTATCATAAATATGGTATTGTATTTCTAGCGGCTTTAAAATTTTTTATAAAATAAAAAAATATCTATGAAATTTCGTAACTACCCAATCGTAGCCAATGTACGTTTTATGTACGTAAGTTTAGGATGTAACGTATATCTTATGTACGTACACAAAAGTACGTAGTTCATCCATGAGACGTCTTATGTACGTCTAAATGTACATTCACTGTACGTACATATTGTACATCTGATGTACGTACGTAGGGTACGTATTATGTACGTACATTTTCTTTGACTATTTATGTATTATGTATGTACATTTTCCTTGATTATATAAGTAAGCTAGACGTAAATTGAGCGAAAAATTGGACTGATTTTTTGAAAATTTTAAAATCGAAAACGTACAGAGTTTTCATTTAAATTTTACCACTTAGTTTTAACTATAACCAAGAAGGATAGAAAAGAACGTCCTGTATAAAGGTTTTCCCTGTATAGGCTCTATACAGTGTGTCTACGTTTGGCGTCATATGGGAAACTTTTTATTATTGATCTTATGAAAAAAGTTACTCTTTATAAAAAGTTCTGCATGGTCTAAAACCTAAAAGCAACCATCAGATATCAAATTGTATCAGTCATCTACGACAATTGACCAAAAATGTAATTTTTGCCTAAAAGTAAAGTTCCTGTATTTTTGCTAATATCAAAAATTGTTATATAGAAAAGATGTTTATAATTTAAAATTACCCCTAAATATACAATTTTGTTTATTTATATAAAAATATATTTTGGATTTTTTTCTCAGTGAGAATGGTGAAAATTTAGGTTTGTAAATTAGTGCACTACATTCCATGATTATAAATGTCATAAAACAATTTCAAATATTTTTTTGTTAAATTTATTGTAGCTAAAACATAAAGAATGTACAATGCCACTAAATAAATTTAATTTTCTCGATTTTCGCAGAAAAAAATCTTTATTTTTTAGAAATGAACAAAATTGTATATTTGAAAGTTTTAATTCTACACGTCTTTTCTTTATAATAATTTAAAATATTAGAAAAAATACAAGTACTTTCCTCTTGAGCAAAAATTCCATTTTTGGCCAGACCTCGTAGATGACCTACACAATTCGATATCTGATAATTGTATTGTAGGTTTTCGACTTTGCAGAACTTTTATAGAGAATAACTTTTTTCGTAAAATGATTAATAAATTTTTTTCCCATATGACGCCAACTTAATTACCTAGACACACTGTATATATAAGATGTATGTACGTATATAAGTGGTTTCTTAAAGTACATACATAAGACGTATTAGATATACGTACATAAGATGTTCAATTTAGATCCCTGGACGTAATGACGTAAAATGGTTCTAAAATGTACGTCTTATGTATGTACTTTTAAAGTACTTACAAAAGACGTAAAATGGTTCTTAAATGTACGTCTTAGGTATGTACTTTAAAGTACATACATAAGACATAAAATGGTTCTAATATGTACGTCTTATGTACGTACTTTAAAGTACATACATAAGACCAATGATCAATTCACAACATAAGACGTAAAATGGTTCAAATATGTACGTCTTATGTACGTACTTTAAAGTACATACATAAGACGTAAGATGGTTCTAAAATGTACGTCTTATGTACGTACTTTAAATAATACATAAGACGTATTTTTAAAGTACATACATAAGACGTACATTTTAGATCCCTCGACGTAACGACGTAAAATGGATGTAAAATGTACGTACTTTGTACGTACTGTGCTGATTGGGTAGGATTTTCAAATTTTTTATCCAAAAACTGAGACAAGGGACCCACACCAAATAATGGGGTTGGAGGAGGGGGTTTGCCCTCCCTTTGCATTCGTGAAGAAAGAAAAGTTTTAGTAACAAAAATCAGAAATTTGTAGGGTTTTTGAAGATAAGCAGCTTTTTTTAAAAGAAAAGGAAAATGTTTTTTTGCTTTTTAAAAGTTATTCTATTGCAAATTTCTTTGTGCTATAAATATGTCCGTGTCAAACATATCTTGAATGATATTGGTCTTAACAGAAACACTTAACTAACAAAAAATTTATTTTTAAAATTTGCGAAAAAATATTTTATTGGTTTGCCCACAATGAAAATGTATTTGTACTACTTTTTTATTTTTAATTTGATCAAATTTTATGGTCAAATCACAAAATTTGGAAAAATATCTGCTTCTTTCTAATAATAAGTGACATCAGTCTGGCATAAAAAAATGTAAAGTCAATTTTAACTAGCCATATATTTTTGAATAGTTTGGGAAAGTTTGGGCTTTAAAAAAAATTTTTTTCGCATATTTTTAAATATATTTTTTAATATTTACTATTTTTAATCTTTAAAAATTGAACTGTTTTGTACAGTTTGTTATTCTAAGAAACTAAAACATTCTTTTCTTCTTTGGTAATATGTTTTTTAAGGAATCCGCGCGTTGTATTATACAATTGCATATGGATACAACAAGAAAGAACTGCCACCGTACTCTGTAACTTAATAGAAAAGAAATTTCCTTAAATTGCCATATGATTTACATTGCATAGAGAGGATATTTCTTCTCTATCGAGTTACAGAGTACGGAGGCAGCTGTTTTCGAGCAATTTAAAATAAAAGGACAACTTTATATTATTTTAAAAATCTGGAAGAAAATTTAAAAACAAGTCTGTGTATAAACTATAAAGCTATTTTATGTAATACTTTTAAAATATTTAATTTATTTCCTTCAATAAATCGTATTGTAATTTATGTCCTGCATATAAAAGTATTTATTATTTTGTTTCATAGAATTAGTTTAGAAAAAGCCGAAATTAGGAAACACCCTGTATAATACCTGATTTATACATTACTCTTATCAAGACTGGCAAATATTTACATTTTTTTAATGAATATACCCTGTACTGGGATTATTTATCTACATAATTCAAAACACATAAGGAACACACTTATGTCTAAAACAAAAATTCGATTTATATTATATTTTTACGTCATAGCAAAGGTATAAAACTTTTTTCATTGGTTCTAAGATATTTATTTTAGGCCTTATTTATTAAAAATATCTATAAATATCTCATAAAATCAAATACTTAAATTATTATTTGGCAAAAATTTTAAACAAGTGGAAGTGATATGATCAAATTTTTTTCAAATGGAATTTTTGCAAATTTTCGAAAATGGATTCTACGATACATTCTAAAAACCATTTGTATAGGGTGAAATGCATCTTCACGCAACATTTTTAACAATAATGATGTGTGATTTAAAAATTCACTGGTATATTTAGTAGGTTTGTTCCAGCAGAATGTTGGAAACATGTTAGCAACAATCGTTCTATTTCTATTTCTATTTTTTTCTTGGTTTTGGTCCCTTCAGGTCCAATCCACCACTCTCCCCCTTCCGGACTATGCTTTCCAGGGCTTCGTCGGCGGAAAATCTGGATAATCGAGCTCGTAGCTCCCAGAAATTCCAAAAGAAAACGAATAATTCAACAATCGATGCAATGCATAAATTGTCGGCTGTCAAACCAAGATCTGCTACTGGTGTTACGTATAACCTTCACTTTCACTACTGACAGTTCCCATGGCACGCCCATGTATTTCCCGCCATTTGAGAAATACCTCGTTTTCACCACCAAACAGGATACCATCAGCTTATAGGAATCTTCGTTCACAGCGCTTAGATCCAGAAGAAAGATGCCGTCAATTTAGCGTGAATCTTTCCTTGATCCCCGAAGGTAAAAAACGTTCGTACGACACCTCTAGCCGCCACTCCGGAATGAACTTTGTAGTCCTCTACGCACGTCTGCACTGTCTGGAGGTCAAATAAAGAGTGTAGCAACAATCGTAAAACGCAGAAATTGTTACAAACATTAGTCAGAAATGTTAGCAACCGTTTTCTGCTGGAACGAAAAATAAACAAGGCGTGCATACTGCTTATACGTCAATACAAGAAAGGGTGTGTTAAAAATTGTCAGTAATGTTTGAAGAAAGTTTGCAAACTTTTCAAACAGTTTCCAACATGTTACCAACATCTTAAAACTACTGCTGGAACAACAAAAATGTTACAAACATGGCACTGCTGGAACGATAAATTTGACGTGCGCAGAAACCGAACGGTTGCAAACATTTCTGACAGCCTGCTGGAACAAACCTAGTATAGCAAGCTAAATTTATCTACTCCTGACATACTTAGGGTAATGATGTCATTTATCTGCTTAAATTTATTTTTCTTAGTTTACCAATATTTAAAAGATTTTAGATTATTTTTTGATAGTAAATCAGAATATAATGCGTGAGGTGCATTTCACCCCATACAAAATGTTTTTAGCATATACTATAGAATTCAAATTTGTAAAAATATACAGGGTGATCCGTTTAAGTAAAAATAACTTTGATCTTCCAAGACTAGAAATATTATGCAACTTTTATTTAAAACGTTTTTTTCTAAATCACCAAGGTCATAAGAAATCAGATCTTTGCCTTAAGGCTTTGTCTAAACATCCTTTTCTTTTTTTCAGTAAATCTTATAACATTTACTACTGGAGGATGTTGGACATGGACGTCACCAATCCTACCAAAGTTAAGCAGTCCTGACCCAAACATCAACCCTCTACAAAGGCCCATCACTACGTTTGAAGAATCATGGATCGCTGCAATTATGAATTTAGGAGCAGTTGTAGGACCACTTGCAGGAGGTGTATGTGCCGAAAAATTCGGAAAGAAAAAGACTCTTCTAATTATGGGGGTCCCTATGGTTACGTCCCACCTACTTTGCGCATTTGCCAATAACGTTCACATGTTTTTGGTTGCCAGATTTATCATTGGCATTGGAGCTGGAACAGTTTTTGGTGTTCTACCAGGATTTGTTGGTGATATTGTAGAAGACAAAAACCGCGGTACTCTTGGAAGTGTCTTAGGAGTAACAAATTGCGTTGGAATTTTATTTATGTATGTTGTTGGACCGTTCTTGTCTATCAGAGTCTTCAGTTTAATCAATATTATTCCTATGGTTTTCTTCTACGTGCTTTTTGGATTCTGTATTCCAGAAAGTCCCTATGACTTGGTGAGATTCGGCAAAACCGAAGTAGCTGAACAAAGTTTGATGAAATTTAAGAACAAAACTTCAAGTGAGATCCAAAAAGAACTTGCGTTTATAATTGAGAGTTATGAAGAACTGGAAGTTCAAAATACCAGTTTTTTAAGTCTTTTAACCAACAAAGCTTTGATCAAAGGTTTAATAGTAAGTAATGGGCTTATGTTTTTTCAGCAATTCTCAGGAATCTGCGCAGTTCTAGCGTATATGCAAAGCATTTTCGAAATGACTGGCAGTTCCCTTCCATCAGCATATTCAGCGATGCTTATTGGTTTTATTCAATTGGTCTCTAATATAGCAAGTGCTCAATTAGTTGAGAAAGCTGGAAGAAAAATGCTGCTTTTAATTTCCTATATTTTTCCACAGTATCTTTAGTAACTCTTGGAGCATATTTCTTTCTAAAGTTTTCCGACCGAAATGTTGATGATATTTATTGGGTTCCCCTTGCCAGCCTTGTCATTTATATCATAGCTTTCAACATGGGGTTGGCCAACATGCCTTGGGTCCTTTCAGCAGAGATATTTTCATCCAATACCAAAGGTGTTGCCACTACTATAACTAGCTTTAGCACATTTTTCTTATCTTTGTAATTACTATGGGTTTTCCATACCTTAGTGCCGCTCTTGGAATTGCTGGATCTTTTTGGATTTTTGCTGCTATTTTAGCCGCAGGATTTATTTTTACTGTTATTGTTGTTCCCGAAACTAAAGGTAAAAGCAATCAAGAGATACAAAATATCTTGGAAGGGATTCAGAAATAAATCTATTGATTTAAAGATTTAAGGGATTCTATTGAGACAAAAATAATAATGACATGTTTTTATGAATTTTTATATGATTTTTGTTTAAGGAAGGTTATTGTTTATAAAAGTTTAATAATTTATTGTATATAATATTTATATATTTGTTAATAATATATTTTGACGGAGAGAGAGAGAATAAAGACGGTTTTGGCTAGTTACTACAAAAATGTAATTTTATTTCTTAATGTTTTAAAATAAGGGACATATTGACTAGCATTAAACTTATAAGGGAAAGTAAAGAAACCGACGATAGTACCCTTCACTCCAGTTTTCAGGTTCCTAAACCCATCACTAAACCTGACTTGGAAAACAAACGCAGAACGATGCAGATATCTCTTTCGCAGGATCTTAATTTAATATTGGATTGGGGCGCCAAAAATCTCGTCCATTTTAATGCATCCAAAACACAATCATGTTCCTTGTCGCAAAAGAGTCATCAAATACTCATCCTCTACTTATGAGCGGCCAAGTTTTACAGAGCATAGACACCTTCAATCTTGTGGGCGTCACATTTGAAAGTAACCTTAACTGGCATAAACACATTAGGTTTGTTCCAGCAGAATGTTGGAAACATGTTAGCCACAATCGTAAAACGCAGAAATTGTTACAAACATTAGTCAGAAATGTTAGCAACAGTTTTCTGCTGGAACGAAAAAATAAACAAGGCGTGCATACTGCTTATACGTCAATACAAGAAAGGTTATGTTAGAAGTTTGTCAGTAATGTTTGAAGAAAGTTTACAAACTTTTCAAACAGTTTCCAACATGTTTCCAACATCTTAAAACTACTGCTGGAACAACAAACAATTGTATAAAGTTATAAACATGGCACTGCTGGAACGACTAATTTGACGTGCGCAGAATCCGAACGGTTGCAAACATTTCTGACAGCCTGCTGGAACAAACCTGTTGTATCTATAGCCACGGCAGATTCAAAAAAGCTTGGATTTCTCTTCCAAGCCAAAAAGTATTTTTCCGCTTCTAATTTATACACTTTATATGTATCCCAAATCCGACCTTCCTTGGAATATTGTTCTCATATCTGGGGCATGGCGTCCCCCACAACCCTAAGCATTCTTGATTCTATTCAAAGAAGAGCTATTCGTCTCATTAATGATCCTTCACTTACAGAAAGGCTTCCCTCTCTTGCCCATCGTCGGGCTGTGGGGGATTTATCGCTTTTTATAGGTATTTCCATGGCTTCTGCTGTGAAGAATTGTCCAGTATAGTTCCTCCACTCACGGTTCCCAACAGAGAAACTCGTGGTTCCGCGCGTATGCATCCCTATACGGTCCAACTGGATAGCCCCGAACTTCTCACTTTGATCGTTCTTTTATCCCTAGAGTTTTTAGATTGTGGAACCTGCTGCCCGCGGAGGTCTTTCCTTCCCCCAAAT
The DNA here is from genome assembly GCA_014170235.1 of Listronotus bonariensis. Classification (NCBI taxonomy): domain Eukaryota; kingdom Metazoa; phylum Arthropoda; class Insecta; order Coleoptera; family Curculionidae; genus Listronotus; species Listronotus bonariensis. The sequence continues at coordinate 37,235 of JACEGR010007099.1, forward strand.
CTTCAAGTATTTAAGTCCCGTGTCAACAAACTCCCTCTTACCTCGCTTAAGACACCCACGGTTCGTTAGTATTTAGGCTTTTGGCCTTCGTGGTTTGTCCAAAGATAAAAAAACCCTCAGGTTGAATTGCTAATGGAAAGGTGGTAGACAAAGTTACGGCCCCAATCATACTTTTTTAGACTTCCATTGTCTTTATTTGTTAAGAGATACACGATCAGTTATTACTTAAAAAAGGTTGGAGATACCATCCGAAACGTCGTGTATAGGTTAAGAAGTAAAGTCAATGGAAGTCCGAGAAAGTAGGATGATTAAATCCATAAAATTGCCTACCACCTTTAAAAGAAATGACCAGTTTTGCTAAATAAAACTGCATTTTGTAAAATACGGTTAATCCCACCATTATACCAAATAAAATTAAGCTTTATTTATTATTATTATTAAAAAACAAGGCCTGGTAATTATCTAAAAACCGGACGCATCACCGATTTTATGGAAATTTGGTTTACGAGAGATTTTTTAAAAGTATGTTTTGTCGAACACGTTTTGTTTTCGAGATATTCATCATCAAACAACTTGAATAAAAAATAAACATAAATTTAGTATACAGGGTGTTTCACCAAAAGATAAAAAAACTTAAACATATGTCCTAAAAGTCTTAGTTTTTGAACTACAAGGTGTTACATTTTTTTAAATACTGTTTTTTTATAATAACTTTTATACCCGTTAAGATATTTTTAAAAAAATTTGCAAAAGCATTCTGTGTGTCCATGAGGGGTTTAAGGTAAATATTTTTTAATAAAAAAATGATACGCACCTGCATTTAAAAAAATATTTTTTGAATCCCCGTTTAGTTGAGAACAAATTTGATTTCTAAACTTTTTTATTTGATGTACAGTTTTTGCGTAAATACATAGAAACCATTTCTCGGCATGGTCAAATTCCTATCTAATTAAAGAATAAATAACAAAGGATAATTTGACCGTGCCAAAAAATGGTTTTAATTTATTTACGCAAAAACCGTACATCAAAGAAAAAAGTCAAGAGATCACATTTGTTCTAAACTAAACGGAGATGAATAATCATAATTAAAATTTTTAAAAAGTTATTGTTAAAGTAAAATGTGTGCAAGTTTAATTTGCCCCCGCGGTATACATATGTGTAAGGGTTTTTCTTTTATAGTTTGTGAAAAGTGAGAACTTTTTTTGCACTTAGATTTTCTGCAGGGCAATTCGCGAAAAGAAAGAAGTATTATGTAGGGGAAAGTGGGGAGGCTTCATACAGTTTTTATATATTGCTTTGTGGAATGCCGTGTTTTAGGTATATCTCTTTTAATTTATGACATACTAGTAGCTTAGCTATTTTATATTGTGGTAGAACCTTAATATTATTGAAAATCTACCTGCGCGAGTTTCCATAGGACTTTTAAAAAAAGCAAAATGTATGAATGTACCCCATTAGTGGGGTACATTCATACAACCGAAGGGGCACATTTAACATTACTATTAATTCGTCTTAATTATTGTTTATTATTGTTTTATACCATACTTTATAAAAAAAAACACAAATACACTTTTTAACATAAAAAACAAATAGTAAAATTCAAAATTAAAAACCGGTTTTATTCAAATCTGTTAATGCCTATGTTAACATCGCAATAGTTTCGTGATATGAACATAAGTAACGAATAGTGAACAGAGAACCAAAGATACTTAATAACATTTTTTGTTTTAGTCAGTTATATTTATTAAAAGAAACAATCTCAAAATGTAAAAACAATATTGCTTATACATTATTAATTATATCAAATAAAAAACTCTAGTTAACACAAAGATACCTTAACTTACAAAACCTAAAAATTAATATGCCTATGTTATTAACAGATTATGACCTAAGATCTATGGTAATATCATCACTATGTCTGATAAATTAACTGATCGTTGACATCCAAAGACACAAAGTTCATAAAGCACCCTTTTTTTTCCGTAAAAATAAAACTTAAACTACTTTATATAATATTTACAACTATAATCGTCGGTGTAACAAAAAGTAGTTAAAAAATATTCATAAAGGGTCAGGGGTACAATGATACAGGATGAATGTGCCCCATATACTTGTGTATGAATCTGCCTCATCACATGGTAATTAATAAAAAAATTGAAATAGAAAAACCGTATTTATGTATATTAATTTACACATTAAATTACTGGCTTTGTATTATTATAATTAGGATTAAATAGCAATAATTAATCCAAAAATAGTAACCGGCCATAAAAATGTCCAAAGTTACGTTATGAAATTATTTACGCGAGGCAAAAACACGTTCCGTGTTGTGCACTCGATCTTACCGCACCGAGAATTCTTAAACTTCACTAGTCTGTAAACACACATAAAAACTGTGCACACCCACTTACGTTACTATTTCACTTCGTGTCTAACTTCAGATAAACTAAATGTATGTAGGTGCCCCTTGTATGAATCCACCCCACTTTCCCCTATAATCTTTGACAAGTGTTCTTGAAAGACAAGGACCTTTTTTTGCTCATCACTTTTTTTCGTTGATCTTATTTTTCCTTTTAATTCTTGCCTCTCCCCCAAAAAAAAAACCCATTACTTCGTATGGCCTTAGGCGGCGCCATGATTGAAAGCTTTGCTATTTTATGTAAAAAGGGGCAAAATAAATAAAAGGGTTTTTATGAGGTGGAAATCAAATATTGAGTGCCAATTAGGCTTTAAATCAAAAATTATTTGTCACAAAAAGGGGGAAATAAATAGGCCTACTTTTTATTTAAATTTGATGATGGATATCTAGAAACCAAAAAGTGTCAGACAGAAGATTTGTGATCAGGGCCCCAAAATTCCCTGTATACCATTTCAATGAAATCAACAAAGTTCTTTACAATGTTCTTTAAATAACATGTTTTGGGTTTTTACCATTAAACATCATAAAAATACCAAAAAATATATTTTGTTATATTAAAAACAATACGTGTACAAATATCACATGGGCTATTAATATCCTTTACCTTCACATTACTTTGTTTTTAACGTTTTTGACCAAAAAATCATATTTTATTAAAATAATTGTAAATAATTCTGGTTCAAGTTCAGAAAGTGCTTCCGGGCTAATCGGTGAAGGACAACTTGTTGTATAACTTATAAAATTAAGGTTGGTTATGTTTAAAGATTTTAAATTAAAGAATGCTACGACTGCTATGCTATAGACCAATTTCAATTCTCTCAGTTCTTTGTAAAGTAATGGAAAAATTAATTAATTCACAAATTCTTAAGTACTTAGGAAAATACAAAATTTTGCATGACAGGCAGTAGGGATTTCGCCACAAAAGATCTACAGCAAATCTTCACTCCTTCGTTTCACACTGCTGGAATAAGTCTCTTGAGTTTCTAGGTGAGTCCCAGATCGTTGCTCTTGATATATCTAAAGCTTTTGACCAGCTCTGGCATGCCGCACTTCTTAATAAACTTCCCTCCTATGGTCTTTTAACTAAACTCTGTACTTGGCTCTCTAGTTATCTATCTGATCGACGTATATAAGTTATTGTGGACGGCCATTCAAGCTTTCACCAAGTAATTGCTGGAGTCCCTCAGGGCTCAGTTCTAGCACCAACATTGTTTCTTCTTCACATCAATGACCTTCTCTCGTCCACAACTAATTCCATTCATAGTTTCGCCGACGATAGTACCCTTCACTCCAGTTTTCAGGTTCCTAAACCAATCACTAAACCTGTCTTGGAAAACAAACGCAGAGCGTTGCAGATATCTCTTTCGCAGGATCTTAATTTAATATTGGATTGGGGTGCCAAAAATCTCGTCCATTTTAATGCATCCAAAACACAATCATGTTCCTTTGTCGCGAAAAGAGTCATCAAATACTCATCCTCTATTTATGAGCGGCCAAGTTTTACAGAGCAAAGACACCTTCAATCTTGGGGGCGGCACATTTGAAAGTAACCTTAACTGGCATAAACACATTGTATCTATAGCCACGGCAGCTTCAAAAAAGCTTGGATTTCTCTTTCGAGCCAAAAAGTATTTATACACTTTATATGTGTCCCAAATCCGACCTCCCTTAGGGTATTGTTCTCATATCTGAGGCATGGCTTCTCCCACAACCCTAAGCATTCTGGATTCTATTCAAAGAAGAGCTATTCGTCTCATTAATGATTCTTCACTTACAGAAAGGCTTCCATCTCTTGCCCATCGTCGGGCTGTGGGGATCTATCGCTTTTTTATAGGTACTTCCATGGCTTCTGCGAAGAATTGTCCAGTATAGTTCCTCCACTCACGGTTCCCAACAGAGAAACTCGTGGTTCCGCGCGTATACATCCCTATACGGTCCAACTGGACAGACTCCGAACTTCCCACTTTGTTCGTTCTTTATCCCTAGAGTTTCTAGAATGTGGAACCTGCTGCCCGCGGAGGTCTTTCCTTCCCCCAAATCTTCAAGTATTTAAGTCCCGTGTCAACAAACTTCCTCTTACCTCGCTTAAGACACCTACGGTACGTTAGTATTTAGGCTTTTAGTCTTCGTGGTTTGTCCAAAGATAAAAAAGTTAAGAATTTTCTTTTTTTTCGGAACTGTCACGAATTTGTCACTTTGTCAACATGGCTGCCTACAGCCCAAAAAATTTCAAAATTGTAGTTATGTGTTTCCGGACTTCAAGGTTTCGCAATATTTTATTGTACATGAGGACTAGGCATTACCCAATCAGCACAGTACGTACAAAGTGCCTACATTTTATATCCATTTTACGTCGTTACGTCCAGGGATCTAAAATTTACGTCTATATGTACTTTAAAGTACGTCTTATGTATGTACGTATTAGATATACGTACATAAGACGTACATTTTAGAACCATTTTACATAATTACGTCCAGGGATCTAAATTGAACATCTTATGTACGTATATCTAATACGTCTTATGTATGTACTTTAAGAAACCACTTATATACGTACATTTACATCTTACATATACAGTGTGTCTAGGTAATTAAGTTGTTGTCATATGGGAAAAAAATTATTATTCATTTTAATAAAAAAGTTATTCTATATAAAAAGTTCTGCATTGTCGAAAACCTACAATACAATTATCAGATATCGAATTGTGTAGCTCATCTATGAGGTCTGGCCAAAAAATGTCAAGATTTATTTTTCCCAATATCTTAAATTGTTATAAAGAAAAGATGTTTATAATTAAAAATTACTTACCAAATATACAATTTTGTTTATTTCTAAAAAAATATTTTTCTGCGAAAATCGAGAAAATTTAAGTTTGTACATTAGTGGCTGTGTACATTCTTTATGTTTTAGTAACAATAAATTTTAAAAAAATATATTTGAAACTGTTCTATGACATTTATAATCATGGAATGTAGGGCACTAATGTACAAACCTAAATTTTCACCATTATCGCAGAAAAAAAAAACATTCCCATATAACATTTTTGCCGGCGTTGTACATTTAATTTACTGGCATTGCCAACACTCCTTAATGGCAAGGCATTGGCAAAAGGTATCTAAAAGACGCGAAAGTGATGGCATCCGTCATTAATAAGTTATTGGCAAAAAGATAACAAAAAGACACGAAAGTGGGCAAATGCAGATACTCCCAAGCAGCAAGCTGACGTCTTATTGACGAAAATTGTCGCATATACTTTTTTTAAAAGCTAAAATGATGCGATATTTTATTTGAAAATTAAAATAGGAAAAACTCCTTACTGCATGCAATTTCCTTGCAATGCAAAGAACCATCTCTCGGAACACTGTCCAACTTGGAGATGCAGATTTTTACACTAGCCGAAGATATTTCTTTCAAAGCTAAGTGAGATCACCTACCGCAGACCGCTCTCGTATTATTTTTGTCTAATGGGTATGGTTTAGACGATAAAAAGCGAAGATATTGCAGAAACGTAGTAGTTTATTGTCCATTACGCCATCTATCGGTATGTCAAAAAACGATTAAATATATATAATATTTTTTATTAACACGTCTTTAAAACTTTTAATGAGGTTTTAAGCAAAATGTTTACAGCTCCTAACAGTCTACTTGAATATCTTGCCTTCTCGACTAGCCATCACCCATTAATCACACAACACACACTTATTAGGTAATGTATACATTTAATTATGTCTATTAAAAAACTCTTTTCTTTAAAAAAGGAACTAAAAAGCTAGAAAACCACGTAGAAAACAAATGCACAAAGCGGTCACCTTCGGTCGAAATTAACGTAGCTAATTTTACCATCATTTTATTTTTATTCGCTCCAAAATACATAATAAACATTTTGTTTGACCTAATTTTTATTTGCATGATTTTTAACAATAAAATGTTATGAAAAGGCCATTTCCTTTAAATTATGTAAAAAACATAAAATAATGTTGTTTAGCTGCCATTATAAATAAAACAGATCAGAAAAATTGCTTTAATGTTAGTTAAATACCAATGTTAATAATATGGTTTAAAAAGTATGAATATGCGTTGAAGGTTTGCCTTCAAAAATCCAATATTTATTTACCTGCAACAAAAACGCGTGCTTTATTTAATCAGGATTAATATGCCGCCATTTTTGTATGATTGCCGGCAATTCGCCTGCATGTAAAATTTATTGGCAATTAAGTGTTTATTTAGGGTTGACTTTTTAATGCGTATAAGATGTTGGCATAATATTGCCACCAATTGCCAATGCTTGACCATCAATGCCAATATGAAAAATGTACATTGCCGGCAAATAGTGTTTGCTGGGTTATAATGACCGTTAGTCACTCGTGTCAATATTAATAATTAGTATTTGCTTATTCAATAATAAACTATTATTATAGCTTGGTAAATACATAAAAAGTACCCTGTAGATGCATCTACTTTTTTGCCCCTCCTCGTAGAGTATATACTGCCTAACAACCCAACTATGGATTATAAAATAACTAAGGAACTTTTAGTATAAATAACAATAGGTATATTTAAATATAAAGTTAGAGATTATTGATAATTATCGTTATTAAAATCATAATAAATATAAACAATGATAAAGTGAGAGTCAAACCGCGTTATTAAAGAAAAACCTTAATAGTATTTATTTACTATTAAGGTCTAGGTAATGATGTAAAAAATTGAAAAATTGTACTATTAGTTTTTTTATTTTTTTTTATCTTTGGACAAATCACGAAGGTGGGTGTCTTAAGCGAGGTAAGAGGGAGTTTGTTGACACGGGACTTAAATACTTGAAGATTTGGGGGAAAGAAAAGACCTCCGCGGGCAGCAGGTTCCACAATCTAGAAACTCTAGGGATAAAAGAACGAACAAAGTGAGAAGTTCGGGGCCTGTCCAGTTGGACCGTGTAGGGGTGCATACGCGCGGAACCACGAGTTACTCTGTTGGGAACCGTGAGTGGAGGAACTATACTGGACAATTCTTTAGAGCAGAAGCCATGGAAGTACTTATAAAATAGCGATAAATCCCCCACAGCCCGACGATGGGCAAGAGAGGGAAGCCTTTCTGTAAGTAAAGGATCATTAATGAGACGAATAGCTCTTCTTTGAATAGAATCAAGAATGCTTAGGGTTGTGGGGGACGCCATGCTCCAGATATGAGAACAATATTCCAAGGGAGGTCTGATTTGGGACACATATAAAGTGTATAAATTAGAAGAGGAAAAATACTTTTGGCTCGAAAGAGAAATCCAAGCTTTTTGAAGCTGCCGTGGCTATAGATACAATGTGTTTATGCCAGTTAAGGTTACTTTCAAATGTGACGCCCAGAAGATTGAAAGTGTGTTTGCTCTGTAAAACTTGACCACTCATAAATAGAGGATGAGTATGTGATTACTCTTTTCGCGACAAGGAACATGATTGTGTTTTGGATGCATTAAAATGGACGAGATTTTTGGCGTCCCAATCCAATATTAAATTAAGATCTCGAAAGATATCTGCATCGCTCTGCGTTTGTTTTCCAATTCAGGTTTAGTGATGGGTTTAGGAACCTGAAAACTGGAGTGAAGGGTACTATCGTCGGCGAAACTATGAATGGAATTAGTTGTGGACGAGAGAAGGTCGTTGATGTGAAGAAGAAACAGCGTTGGTGCCAAAACTGAGCCCTGAGGGACTCCAGCATTTACTTGGTGAAAGCTTGAAGAATGGCCGTCCACAATAACTGATATACGTCGATCAGATAGATAACTAGAGAGCCAGAGTACAGAGTTTAGTTGAATGACCATAGGAAGGAAGTTTATTAAGAAGTGCGGCATGCCAGACCTGGTCAAAAGCTTTGGATATATCAAGAGCAACGATCTGGGACTCACCTAAAAACTCAAGAGACTTATTCCAACAGTGTGATACGAAGGAAAAAGGATAATTGTCTTTTTATACATAATTCTTTCATTTCCAAAATAGTATTAAAGCGCATTTACTAAACAAATAATCTGCAATATTAACTAGCTTGAAATTTCAGAGACTGACATGTTAAGCACAATTGAGTGTCTATACCCCGGGACCCACACCGAAGCGGTCCCATTTAGTTTTCTTAGAGTACATAAAACTGTTAACACTAAACTTGTATAAATTAAGATAGCACCAACCTTAAGAAACAAGTCATGCAAATAAAATAATTTAAAAGTAGTTTACAATTATTTTTATTCCGATTCCTATCACAATTTGACTTATTTCTAAAAAAAAAAACTTATAGGTATATTGTGAGTAGGTGTATTTATCAGATCATTAAGGGAGTTAGTAAGGCGTGTCTATTTCTTTATTATTTACGTTGTTAACTTTAGCTTTTGATTAGTGACCATGCAATCTGTTGTTATGTTTTCTGTTTATTCATCATTCAAGTCACACCATCTGAAGCTCACAGACCTATTATACTTATGACAGAAAAAAATAAATTAGAGTTTTGGAGAAAGTGCAATATGACGCCCATAGAAGAAAATTTTATAGATAATATTGGTGATAAGAACGCTGAAAACAAAAATTTAGTGGAAGTAGTGTATAAACCGACTGTTACCATTAAAAATGGAAATCAGAATTACGCAGCTTCAAGTGATGGAAATAGTAAGAAAAAAGCATCTTGGTTTTTGCATTGGGCTGCTTTAACAGGTATGTCATTTGATGTTTTTTTTTAAATATATAAGAATATCTAGATGAAAAGAATATTTTGATAAAACAGATAAAACAACCTTAAAAAATATTGAGTGGTGTCTTGAAAATATTACGTTGATTTGTGGCTGTGTGTTAAAAGTTTAAAATTAATAGAATAAACTAACTAGTTTTCAAAATATTTTAGTTTTAAGGGGCTATATCCAGTTAGAAGACCAAAGAAAGCCATTTTTTAAGAATTTTTTTTTGAAAAGCCCTTTTAAATTAATTATTTAAAATTTTGTACATAAATTCTATGAAGATACTTTTAACAATATTTTAAAATATTTTATATTTTACCCATCTATTATTGATCTGTTAATACCATAGAAACGGAATATGTTATGGTAGCAATAATACCTGCTATCACACCTAGGGCATTATCATAATGCCCACTTATAATGCCCTAATGCGCTAATGTGGAAATTGTATTGCTTATTCAATTTTATTTCTCTCACAATAAAGATCAAGTTTATACAAACATATGTAGTAAAATAAAATTAATAACTTACCAGTTCCTGAAAATATGCCATTAAAACGGTTTCGGTTATTTGAAGAATTGCGTTCGCATCTTTCCAAATACCAAATATGCCATACTCCCGATCATACTGTTGCCTTGATTTAACTGGCAAAAGATTTTCGGGCGCTTTTATGGCCTTTTCTCTTATATTTTGTGGAATTTCTTCCATTTTGAGCAAATCGTTAAATAAAAAATGCCAACTGACTAACTGATAGAAACATCAAAGTCAAACTTAACACCAGTCATTATCTACTTACGTATACAGGTACAGGTGCAACTTAGTTTTTATATTGCGAATAAATAATGTAATAAGTCATTGAAAAACTCTTTTTGGGTAAAACATAAAGCATTGTATGCACCACGGGCTTTACTGGACTATAATGCCCATCAGGTCGAAATCTATTTTGACCTTCAGGGCATTATAGTCCTAGTAACGCCCTTGATACATAAATAGCTATAATTTGTCAGGAAAATTATTTTTAAGGATTCTGTAGCCGATGTCCGGGTGCTCTCCTAAAAGAAGACTTTTGCGGTGACCGCTATATCTCTGGAGTGGATCATCTGAAGTTAAAAAATCAAACATATGTAATTTCAGAAATGTATAATTAAAAAAATAATCGAAAGAAAAGGAAAAAAAAATTTTGGACAAAATGGCGGTTTCTTAAACACAAAACTTTGTTTCTGGCCCCAAATTTAACCCTTAAAATATTTTTTAAAAAACAATTATTTACCGCAAAAAATCCTTTAAATAATTGATAAAAAATATAAAAATATATACATAAGAAGCTTGTGTCAAAATTTAAGAGCGATCGATTTAGTAGTTTTCGAGAAATCGTGACCATCTGTTTTCAAAACCGCTGTTTTGAGAAAGCCGTTTTTAGAGCTTTAAGAATCCTATACACTTAGTTGAATTGTTTTTACAAATACTCGCATCTCTTCAAAACTATTTGACGGATTAATTTTAAATTTTAGAGATTATTCTTGAATACATGTGCACTCAAAATATGCTTGACTAAAAATATTATTATTATTTATCGCAAGTTGATATAACCCCTTACCCAGCAAACACTATTAGCCGGCAATATACATTTTTCATATTGGCATTGATGGTAAAGCATTGGCAATTGGTGGCAATATTATGCCAACATCTAATACGCATTAAAACGTTAACCCTAAATAAACACTCAATTGCCAATAAATTTTACATGCAGGCGAATTGCCGGCAAGCATACAAAAATGGCGGCATACCAATCCTGATTAAATAAAACATGCCTTTTTGTTGCAGGCAAATAAATATTGGATTTTTGAAGGCAAACCTTCAACGCATATTTATACTTTTCAAACCATATTATTAACATTGGTATTTAACTAACATTCGAGCAATTTTTTTGATCTGTTTTATTTATAATGGCGGCTAAACAACATTATTTTATGTTTTTTACATAATTTAAAGGAAATGGCGTTTTCCTAACATTTTATTGATACAAATCATGCAAATAAAAATTAAGTCAAACAAAATGTTTATTATGTATTTTTAAGAGAATAAAAATGAAATGATGGTAAAATTAGCAAGGTTAATTTCGACGATTTCGACCGAAGGTGATAAATTCAAATTTCCCGCTTAGCCGAAACTCAAGATTTGACAATTTGACAGATGAGGCAACCTTGCTTTTGTTTGGCTGCTTTGTGCAATTGTTTTCTACGTGGTTTTCTAGCTTTTTAGTTTCTTTTTTAAAGAAAAGAGTTTTTAGTAGACATAATTAAGTGTATTCATTACCTAATTAGTGTGTGTTGTGTAATTATTTGGTGATGGCTAGTCAAGACGGTGGGTTATTCAAGTAGACTGTTAGGAGCTGTAAACATTTTGTTTAAAACCTTTTAAATTTGTAGTTACCTAAAAAATTATAAGAAATCAGGGAGTTGCCTTATTAAAAGTTTTAAATACGTGTTAATAAAAAAAATTATATAGATTTAATAGTATTTTTTTTTGACATTTAACTCCTTTAAAATATTTCTCCCAATGTTTTGGATCTGAAAATTGAGTGTAAGTGTCCCTTAAATACTTACTATTTTAAAGTGTTTTCTTTTGATTTACTATCTTTTTTTTAATTTTATTAGAAACTTTATATTTTTTTTTTGGTTTATTGTTACGGTATAAAAAATTTATATTATGTAATTTTTTATTGATAAAGTTTTCCTGCCTTTTTTCTCATTTTTTTCGATTACAAAATTCTAAATATGTTATTTACCTTTTGGGACATTCAACTTATAAAACTTGCAGTACTTATTTAATGATAAATGCCATTATCCTAAACGCATCTTTTGCCAATAACTTATAATGATGGATGCCATCATCGTAAACGCATTTTTTCATCATAACTTATTAATGACGGATGCCATCACTTTATCTGCAACACGTGGCCTAATAACGGCCAATTGCCCACTTTCGCGTCTTTTTGGTACCTTTTTGCCAATGCCTTGCCATTAAAGAGTGTAGGCAATGCCAGTAAATTAAATGTACAACGCCGGCAAAAATGTTATATGGGTAATATTTAATAAATAAATATATTTAAAACTAATTAAAAAATCTCTTTCAGAAAAAAGTCTAAATAAATCGTAATACTTTTGTTTAAAAGAATATGCACACGTTTAAAATAAATTAATTACCACTAACAAATTATGCTTTAAAGTTACTTTTACTTTTTATAATTAATTACCTGCGTTTTATTTTAGATAAATGGAGAATAATTTACAATTATTAATTAAAAAGTTAAAAATACTTGTATAACATGCATTTCCTACTAATTATAAATATTCAGGTGTTTTCTAATTTTTTTTATGTTTGGACAAACCACGAAGGCTAAAAGCCTAAATACTAACGTACCGTGGGTGTCTTAAGCGCGGTAAGAGGGAGTTTGTTGACACGGGACTTAAATACTTGAAGATTTGGGGGTTAGGAAAGACCTCCGCGGGCAGCAGGTTCCACAATCTAGATACTCTAGGGATAAAAGAACGAACAAAGTGGGAAGTTCGGGGCCTGTCCAGTTGGACCGTATAGGGATGCATACGCACGGAACCACGAGTTTCTCTGTTGAGAACCGTGAGTGGAGGAACTATACTGGACAATTCTTCACAGCAGAAGCCATGGAAGTACCTATAAAAAAGCGATAAATCCCCTCAGCCCAACGATGGGCAAGAAAGGGAAGCCTTTCCGTAAGTGAAGGATCATTAATGAGACGAACAGCTCTTCTTTGAATAGAATCAAGAATGCTTAGGGTTGTGGGGGACGCCATGCCCCAGATATGAGAACAATATTCCAAGGGAGGTCGGATTTGGGACACATACAAAGTGTATAAATTAGAAAGGAGAAATACTTTTTGGCTCGAAAGAGAAATCCAAGCTTTTTTGAGGTTGCCGTGGCTATAGATACAATGTGTTTATGCCAGTTAAGGTTACTTTCAAATGTGACGCCCACAAGATTGAAGGTGTCTTTGCTCTGTAAAACTTGGTCATAAGTAGAGGATGAGTATTTAATGACTCTTTTCGCGACAAGGAACATGATTGTGTTTTGGATGCATTAAAATGGACGAGATTTTTGGCGCCCCAAACCAATATTAAATTTGATCCTGCGAAAGAGATATCTGCATTGCTCTGCGTTTGTTTTCCAAGTCAGGTTTAGTAATGGGTTTAGGAACCTGAAAACTGGAGTGAAGGGTACTATCGTCGGCGAAACTATGAATGGAATTAGTTGTGGACGAGAGAAGTTCGTTGATGTGAAGAAGGAACAATGTTGGTGCCAGAACTGAGCCCTGAGGGACACCAGCATTTACTTGGTGAAAGCTTGAAGAATGGCCGTCCACAATAACTGATATACGACGATCAGATAGATAACTAGAGAGCCAAGTACTGAGTTTAGTTGAAAGACCATAGGAGGGAAGTTTATTAAGAAGTGCGGCATGCCAGACCTGGTCAAAAGCTTTGGATATATCAAGAGCAACGATCTGGGACTCACCTAGAAACTCAAGAGACTTTTCCCGTAAGACAGACGAGTGTCGCTTACGATGTCCGTCAAAATCCCAATAATATGCCGAATAAGTTTAAGCCACCCTGTATAATTTTTTCTTTACATCTTTGGCTGTCCAGATACATAAAAAATATTAAATGTATTTAAGCGGCCATTTTTTAAAGTGCGAGGCAGGTATAACCCAAATAAATAAAAATAAAAACCTTGTCACTACATATATTATGCAAATGCTTAATAAAAAAATACAATTATTGTTTTTAAGTAGGATTTATTGCAGACTTAGTAATTAATTTAAAAATTATTATTACAGACAGAAATATACGAATGCAGAAAACAAGCCTCGAGTTATGAAGATAATTTTTTCACAAATCCTTGTAGGGAAGGTCCGGGAAGTCCCGCTTACTTAAGCAAATTTGAATATTGTGAAGAGTTAGTAGACTAAATCATCAATTTTAGGCGAAGAACCAATTCTAAAACGGTGATTACCAATCGGTTATGTTGACGTTTAAACAATGTATTATACGTCAAAGTTGTCACCAATTATTACCGCGGTTATAATTGGTTTGAACGCCTAAAATTGCTGAATGTCAATAGTAAAAATGCCATGGCGTCATCAGTTTTGTCTCACTTTTAATTATTCTCCTTTTTGTTGCTCGTACACTATTTAAACGACGCGTTTAGACAGCGATAGTTGATTGCCGTCCTTATTTATTTGACGCTTGTGGCATTTTTACTATTGAATAACATTGTCTCTATTAAGCCATGTACAGACTTGAATACAATCGGGACAACATTGTCGGCCGATTGTATCTTGTTCAAAAAATTTTTCAGCAACAAAGTTGGCCAATATTTGCAGATACAACTGTTTTGCGTCCACATTAGTTTTAAAGCTCGTACAAACGTGCCGATGTTTTCCATATTAAATGGAAAACAGGCGACTTGCCGATTCCTTGGATGAAAACGCCCACCGATGCTGCCATGGCGTTTGCAACAAGTCGGCCGACCGATGTGCAACATTCAAGATACCTACAGTCGACCAACAAAAGTTTTCGCCGATTGTATCCAAATCTGTACGTGGCTGTAAACACGGCGTTAATTGTTCAAATTTATTGTTTATACTGTGATATGCTTAATTTTTTGATAAGTTAACGTTTTAAGTAAAAAAAGGCTTTTATGGGCGAAGATGTCCGATATGTTGGATAATGCCGCCCACCCAGGGTGGACAAGGCCGTTCACCAAATTTAATATTTTGAATGAATTAAATCCTAGACATTTAGATTCTTCCAAATTAAAAAAGTATGGGCTTAAAACTACAAGGTAGAATCTAAAATTAAAAAAAATATATTTTTTTACAAATTTTATATAAAAATATAATGAGAAATTACATTTTTGTTATTACAAACAAAATTTTAAATATCCACAAAACTAAATCTAAAATATCGGTGCCTTTTCCAGGGCAATTTTCTCTGGGCGGTCTTACCCGATAACGCAACCTTTCCTGTAAAATTTAAATTTTCTCAAAAACCTTACTAAATAAAAGATTTTATTAATGCATTTTAAAAAACAGTCAATCTACCAAAGTCGGTCTATATAGGGTCGCGACATTCGGCCATATTGTCACACCCTGATTTGAGGTGTAACTAGGGATGTAGCTCAGATTTAAAAATGAAAGATGTAAATTAAAATAATCACCTAAATTTATTTATTAAAATATTAAGATTAAGTTTATATTACATATACATAGGTTCAGTGATGGTAGCACATTTTAGAAATATAAAAATATAAATTACAATACTTACATTATTGCAGTAGCCGGACGGACCCCAACACTCAGTTTATCGAACATCGCTAGTTAATTTCGACCGCGCGCGTTACTTGTCGATACCGGATTCATCCCAAACTATTTCGCGATTTACCGTGTTTTGCAATTCTGCAGATTTGGCGATTTTTTACATATCCTGGGAAACAATAGGTTTATGAACTTCTAAAACCGCCAAAAGTGCAGAATAAGTAAACTTTGTTTAATTTTGATATTTTACGCAAATCAAGGGGTTTGGTGAACTCCCTAGATTGCTTACTTGTGAGAATAGTTGAATTTGTTTAATTTTGAAGAATATTAATTATAAACAATTAATCTGTTTGAAAAATGATATTTTTTAAGTGAATGAACTTTCATAAGAAAATTAGAAATTATTAAATTTATTTGTTACCAAAAATAATTGT